>JBCFXI010000371.1:0-183377 GCA_038496175.1 Ampulex compressa | reverse complement strand
TATATATATATATATATATAGAGAGAGAGAGAGAGAGAGAGAGATATTTAGATAGAGGTTTAAAGAGAGTGAGAGACAGTGGAAAATTTCTTCCCCTAGAGCCACGGTGTGAACCCGATGGGATGATCCTCAAAAAGAGCCGACTTCGTAAATCTAACTTTAAAGGATCGTGCGAGGAAAAGAAGGATCGGTTTATGCGCGAAAGACACCGGGGCACGTAATGGCGGGATTTGACTTTTATCTACCGGGGTTAAAGTTGGGGCGTTAGCCGTAGCTCGGTGTACGCGTGGCGTGCGACGTTATCGCAAAGTGGCTTTAACGTGACCGTTATATTTAAGAATGGCGAGAGATGGATGGAGGGCGTGAAGGGTAAAGGGTAGAGAAACGAGCGTCGAGAGAAACGTGCCAACGTACTGTTCGCACTGACCTTCGCTGTGATATTAATGCGATAAAGAAGGGTCGCGCTTAATCTCGAAAAGGAAAGTGAAAATGCATATCGGATTTGTTTTCCATATTTTCAACTTGCACTTCCGTTCGCTTTTTAATGTTATGCCTCAAGCGAGTTACTTCTCCATAAACAGATGGATCAGGTTAATTTTTTTCGACCACGATAAATACTGTTTCAACACTGGAACTACCGAACCAGTCAAAATTACTGGTCAGTCGTTTCTTTAAAAAATCGTAGTGCTTTATAACGATCCATTTTTCGAGATTTTCCATAATTTCTATGCAGTATTTAGATCATCATATTGATTCACTGCAATTTCCTTTTACTCTCCCCTTTTTTTAAAGATGTTTTAAATATGCCCAGAAAGTGGCTGGTAGTTCTAGTGTTAAATTCGTATCCCGAGTTCACCCATAGTCTTAATGCCATAATACAAATTCACCAAAGCTGGCTTCAAACATGGCGAAAAATTGAACGCGAAAAGTCACAGCCTTCTGTAATCAGTCTACAAGCAAATCACACTTTTCTTTACTTGCCTTAATCAATTACACACGCGTTTTTAACGCATTGAGTGCCACGCGTATTTATAAACAAATCCCCATAAGTCCACGTACACTGCTCAGAAGTGTTTCGTCAGTCATTAATCACTGACGCGGCTCGAGCAGAAAGTTCAGTGTCGGTCGGTCAGTGACTAATATAGCATTGAAGGCGTTAACAGGAGAACTCTGAAAATCGTCCCGCAGTGTTCCACCCTCCTCGCGTTGATTTTTCGAGGACGCGCGAAGGAAGCCATGCAGAGCGAATGTCTGGGGAGAAGTGACAAGTGATTGCGCGCCGAGTTCCGTCGTCCCGATTAAAAGCGCGAAGTGCCGGAAAAGTTCATTAGGGCGGAGCGCCGCTTGGAAAATCCCGGCCGTCGTTAAACCGTCAAAATGCTCTGAAACAGTTTTACCTGTCCTCGGCCATGGCGGAGATTTGCGTACTCGCACACGTATTTACCCGTTGCGCATCAAAATATAACACAGCGAATAATGTCACGTGCAAATGGTACGAAAACACGACGAGAGATTTGTCACGAGTTTACGTGGCGCATACAGAGCGAGTAACCCGCGAATGCGATGGCAGCGCAATGCAATGTAACCGCGCACGCGATCCACTACTCCAAGCCAAAGGTTTTTGCCGATAGCGAAGAGCGAATTCACGGCCGACTCGTAATCCTCGTTTGTTCCTCTTGGAATTAACGCGGACAAAGACGTCTGCTGGTGAAAGGAGTTTATGTCGTTTATTTCGATGCACCTTGGGGGTTGAGAGGCTTGGCAAAGCTTACGGAATTATTCGTTCGTAGCGCAGTCGAAGAATCGCATAGCTCGCGATAATGTATTCGCGAAATTCGATTTGACGTATCTTTATCTCGTACGTAACTTTGAGTAATGAAGGCGATTCGACGAGGGTACGCGCGGAATAATATATCTTGTCGTGAATAACGATCGACCTTTCACCGACAACGTATTTTTCTCCTCGAAGGCCAATTAATATCGGACCTTAGAATACTTCGAAAAGTCGGACTCTACTTCCTTTGGCCATGCGTTACTCTGTACTCGTAGCTCGAGCAGAAAGTTTTGCGAGGGATGTGATGTTTTTTTTTTTTCAAGAAGCTTCGAAGTCGTTGTACGCGCGTCAGGGTGATTTACGAATGGTGCAAATATTTTGTATACTTTGTCGATGGAATAACAAAACGTCGAGGAATTGAAGGAACCGGTGTAGAAGGATATCTTCTTAAGAGTTTCTGTGACTTTCGATTCAGCCTTGGAGGAGCGCAAAGAAGTCTTTAGGCATAACGCTTACGCGAATATCCACGTTTTTCTCTAACATCTGCACAATTTCTCGGTATAAAGAATGTTGTTCCGTACCTTGCTGGAAGCACTTCTTTTCCCGCGCTTCTTACTTCTGTTTTTGTCCAGCGCCGAGATTTGCATATTTTAGCGCAGTACTGCAGCGTCTATTTTTACGAATCTCAGCAGCATCGCGATATTTATCCGTAATCCGCCTCAGACTCGAATAAACATTTGCATGCCCTGAAATAAGATGACTTCGAATTGGCAAATTGCTGCACTCCTTACACCAGGACACGATGTTTGCTCGCAGTTAAACGTGAACACGGTTACGCGCGCATAAATTTCATACCTTAAATTCGAGAAGGAGGATGCGCAAGTGCGAAAGACGTTAATTTGGAGTAAAAGAAAGATTCGTGTAACGCCAGAGATTACGAGCAAATCTAGAATGGTAATTTTAGAGTAATTCCAGGGATTACGAGATTCTCCGGATATTCTATTTTCAGTTTTACACCGCTCGAATAGGGCTCGTTACTGGACGCTTTGTATACACCTTTTTTTGGCGTACAAAAGATCTTTTTTATCCGTAACGCAAAGCACGGCATTAAGTTACGGGCCGCCTCGCTTTCCTGACTTTTACAACAGTTGGAAAAAGTGCCTTCCATATTTTAACGAGAGATTACGCAACGTTTTGTGCACGGTCATATCCTTATCTCGAGGGTAAAATAACGCAAATAAAACTTGGTCGGTACTTTGGGAAGGAAGGAAGGATTAATCTCACCAACAAATTTTCATTCTCATCTCGACAAATATTCGAAATCCACGAAAATGTAAAATCCACGAAAAAAAGAAAAATAAAATATGCTTTGTAAAGTAACGAGCATTGATATTACCGTAGGACATTCACACCTGAATCTTTCATCGTGTATTGACTTTCTGGCCGGATTTCGTTTCAGGTACAAATTCTGCGGTTCGTTACCCAACCATTTGGACGACAAAGACGTGCTGGATGACGACCCACGAGAAAATAACAATATAGTATCCGACGCCATTAGCGGGAATTTTGGCGGAACATTGCCGCACAAAAAGCGAACCCTGGGCGTTCATTTCTCGGATGGCGGGCCGACCGGTGCCTTGGACCTTGTCAAGCATCGATCGCAGGACTCCCTGGACGAGAATGATCCATGGAGGTACGAATACCCAAGCAGCGCATTACACTGACAATAACTCCAACCCAAATCATTATTTTTTAGTGAGAAACTGAAATTTGAAGAAAAACAATTTAGATACACTAGTAAAGAGTGAGCCAATTAAAAGTTTGTTCTTTAAAACGCTATAAAATACATCTACATCGATATTTAAAACAGAATTTTTTTTTATTATGAAGCTTGAAATCGCCGATTTAAGAATGATAAAACTGACCAGCTATTCAAATTTCAAGCAAATCAGTGCTGCCACATCCTACAATTTAAAAACAAACCAGTAGATAGCTCACCCTATAAAACCAAATTATGACGCCAAATCGCATTATTAGGATAGAAAGACAATAAGCCACTATTTCTCTTCTCAACATACAATTCATTATTCCTAAGTAAATACACTCTCCATCACCAGCCAAGAAGGTGCAGCTCAATTAAAGAACCACGATCATTGGCCAGTGTTCAACGATTAATTGCAATTAACAAGCAGACAAAACGGATAGCACTGCACCAATCGCACCCCTTCGTAGATACGAAACCAGTTCGTAGCGGTTATCGAAATTGGGTCGGGCGGGCCTTATAAAATCCAAGACGCGAGGAAGTACGCCGAGTGCTCCATTAACGAGCATAATCCTTCCAGGGACGATGTTCGTTAACCGAATTGTTCCTTAAGCCGATCAGCCCCCAGTGCATATCGAATCGCGGAAAGTTCGTAACGCCGAGTCCCGATTCGACTTTCCAGGTACCAGCAAAGCGACCTCGACCTGGTCAGGTGTCGCCACGGGAACTTCGACTCCGTGAGGAGGAACCGCAGCGTCGACGCGGCGCCAGGGGATTCCAGCAGGAGGTACGCCCGCGACGCTTCCGTCGAGGACAGGTGCCATCGAAACGCCGACCTTGACCTGGTTGGCACGCTGCCAAAGCGGAAGCAGGAATCGAGGGCCGGCGGCAAGGGCCTCGAGACGAATTCCTCGAGCTCCCAGCACTGCGCAGCCGACAACGCGCCGGACGGCGATCTCCTCATGAAGATCGTCCACAAGCCCGACTGCGAGCTCATGAAGCACCGCCAGCAATTCAGCAAGAGCATCGACCTGAAACTGAGCAAGCTGGTCGGCGGAGAGCCGCAGGATCAAGGGTACGCTTCGGAGCGCTCACCGGAGGACGAGCATCCGCCTTCGTTGCCCGGACAACCGTTCCCAAGTGTGACTCCTGGTGAGCACTGAATCGACGTTCCTATTTCTGCTATCCTTAACACTTTCACGGCTGATTTACTCGATGCCTGGTAGAGGTTCCAGGCCGGTTGATTTTTGGAGATTGCAGAGTTACTGTTTTTCTTTAAATCAGGTGTTAATATTCGCTGAGATTTTTTGAAGCTTACTTTAGATCGATGAAAATGGTCGTGGTCAATTCCTATTTCTGATATTTTTAACACGTTCACTGCTGATTTACTGGATGGCTGGTAGAGGGCCCAGGCCAGTTGATTTTTGGAGATTGCAGAGTTACTGTTTTTCTTTAAATCAGGTGTTAATATTCCCTGGAATTTTTCGAAGCTTACTTTAATCGATGAGAATGGTCCTAGGCAATCAAAAGTGTTATTTTAATTTGGTCACGTTAAAATTTATATATGCACGGTGTCCAGGGTTGTTTATAGAGGCTATATATAGGATAAAAGTCTACTACTGACATGTGGATACGATGAAGAGATAGAGTATATTGTTTAATGGATAATGACAAAATACATCCTCTTTACGGCTTTACTCAGAGTTAGTCTCGAGTTAACTCGACCGCGGCAGTGCAAAGATTAACACCAGAACCACGGAGTTACTCAAGAATAAGCTTGCGGATACTTTTCTGGGAAAATTGCGGATATTTATACGGGATAAATTTTCTGAGCTTCGCCATGATCTCATTACCACGCTTACTTATATCTTATTGGCATAAGGACACTCTTCTTCCTTGTGTTTTCTTCGCGGAATATCTGAATACGTTCCTGGCTGATGGCTCTGGTATTAATCCCCCGTAAGTCACGATAGCAATTATAGCGGAGTTTGTTCATCCGAGAAACTCAAAGGAAGTTTCTCGTCTGTGGGTATATAAGATCGTCTCAGGCTCCTTCTCACACTTCCTCGCACTCTGCCTCCGCGGTCTTTTATTATAATGCGTTCCTTATTTTAGAATGGCCTGCATGGAAATTACAGCGGCGCCGCATTTCCACGTTTCTGATGTAGTTTCTCATCTCGGTCCGGCCAATTCTCAGCTCGCTTATTTTCAATTATATCGCGCGTCGCATCTGCCGCGCGCGATCTTTGGGTTTCTCGTGTTTTTTAACCGCTCGAGTGTTGCTAGTATCCAGCCGCTCTCTCCCGATCAATATTGATCCAACGAAGGACTCGACTCCGCCTCGCGCTTTGAACCCGGAACTGTTCTCCTTTCTCGCCTCCGCTCGCCTTATCCGCCGATTTGCATCCTCGAGGAGCTTCTCACGAAATTTTCCGCGCTCCCCGTGATTTTTCCAGTCGGCAAATAACCGCCGCTTCATTTTATCTCCCGAATCCCACCGCTCCGCTTTGCACCGCTTCATTTTGTTTTCCTAACCAATTTGCTCTTCCACTCCTTCCTTTCCAGCGCTTTACTTTACGGCCATATCGGCTTTCCCTTCGCGCGGCCCGCCTTTGTCTCTTGCCCCTGTGTTTTTGCACTTCCCCGGCCGTTTCACCACACTCTTCAGCCACTCCTGCTTCCGTTTCTCTCTTCCTCCACCGTCATTACTCCAAGGCTCCGCCTCGTTTCGTATTTCATCGCTTTATCGTTTTCATTATCACCTCGCGCTGGACCTCCTTCCGCGATAATTCCGCTTCACCTTTCGCGATACTGATGCCTCTCGTGTGCTAGAAGCTCCAGCTCGCTCTGATCCACGGACTTTTTGTTATTGACCAATTAATTGCACGGACAATTTGGTATCGACATTGACAATTTATCTCGAGACACGAGCAGAGCGTCGAGTACCAGTTTACCTCCTGACAGAGACGAGTGTCGTGAGAGTTCAACTTTAAGGGCGCAAGACGAAACACCAGGATTCTCTCAACATTATTTATTACACGCCAAAGTGTTTTCGGACATAAAAGAAACTAGAAGTTTTTGGACCAGAACTAGTAATTTTTTACCACGCCGTGAAAGGTTTAAGCCTTTCCTCCTTCGCTTTGCAGCCGGCCTTGGTCCGTTGCGCCCTTAGGGATTTCTTTGCCAGCGTACGGCTCGCCTTTTTTCCTCCTTTGTAAGCTCTTTCTCGCACCTTCTTGCGCCATATTAAATGGGACGTGGGTAAACGCGCGATAAGAGCGAAGGTTTTGGAATCGCGTCTTGGTGGGACATTCGTATCGAGCCAGGATCGCGAATAATACGCACGATACATCCAGCTCGCGGTTATAAATGGACAAGTATATCCGATTGGGCCGCCACGTTACTGAGCTGAATTATCGATCTCGCGTGTTCCTGCTTAATGACGTTCTTTGATGTCGGCGTAATGCAAAAACAAGTGAAGCGTCGGCCGGGATTTTTCTAACGATGCACGCCGGGGGAACCTTTTAGAGGCTTGCTTTTATGCAGTCTCGATAATAACTCGGCGCGAATTCCATATCTTGCTCCTGATATACAGGCCAGCCGTGTTTTCTGGTAAACATCGGGTAAAGAGCTCCGGGGTAGCATTGACGTTAATTAAACCTACGTGTCCGCTCTCTGGCGTGCCAGAGAAGACTGGAAATAGTGAGCATAAATTAGTCCGAGATAAACCTGTCTACACATTGCGTCCGCGTGGATTTATTTGGAGCGCGACAAGTTTCTCCGTATTCCCGCAGCATCGATGCGAGATTAAGACTTCTCACGCTCGTCCACGCAATTCCAATCGCATTGGTTATGATGGCTCGAGTGGTCGATGGATTTGAAAAATGTGAAAATATTACATCGCGCCTTGATCTTTGGTGCATTTTACATGCATTCGCTTTGACAGCGATCTCCACTGCTTCCACGTTTTTGCTCGCGTTTCTTATATTTCGTAATGGTCTTACCTTTGATTCGAGAAAATTTCATCTACTTTAATTTATTTAATTCGTGAGGATTATCACGTGAGTTGTTAATTTACTTTAATTTAATCGAAGGAACTACTCTGTTACTCGTTATTTAATATTATTCGCGCGCCCTTTGCTCGAACCACCTGACATTCGTACATTGGTCTGCGAAAAAAACTCAGCCACCTTTGCAAACACTCTAGGATATTGATAGCGTGTGAAAAATAAAAAATAGATCTCACCACGAGGGAATGGGTTCAAAGGTTTGACGTAAGGGATTTTCGGGAGATATACGATGCTATGGATTATGGATACATAAAACCTCCACACGTGCGACAACGGTCCCGCAAATCCTACGATATTGGGAGGGAGGACACCTGTAGTCCAATGTTTATAGGTACCATCGACTCCTGACTTTCTGCCAAACTTTCTGGCCTCGCGGAATTTTATACGCAGCTCCGCTGTCCGTGTCTCGTTAGGAATAAAATAAAATTGAGAGCAGCACGCATGCGAGCTGCAGGAAGTGCACTGCTATGCAAATGTAATAATGACAATAGAAGCTTCTCACGAATTGCGGGCCATCACGACGGGATATTGCATACCCCCGCCCTTATCTTGTCGTCGTCTATAATAACACGTTCGCTAAGTAACTATTAGACATTGAATTACACGTTGAACAGGTGTTACTATTCCTGAATTACCCGCTGTTAAGGATATTGGCAGGTCTATTATAAATTTGAAAGTGAAGCATGACGAGAAGGGGGGCAATAATTTACCCTTGGCCGCTATAATGACATTGCGGATAGGCCTCGCTCACAAACTCCCATGTGTGTCTCGCGATACTCTGAAATAATCTAAAGTTTCTGTAATTACACCGTGTCAACCGCGATGGGATCGGGGTATTAATCTCGAGCTTTACCCGGTGTTAAAGTATCTCGGCCTACGATTAATGGCGCGATTTATTTCCCACCGTGTGCCGGTGCATATAACTATAAATAAATTTGTCTCGAACTGTTTTACCGGCGGAGTAACTTTCGATTGATCGTGCGCATTATAAGCTTAGGAACGACCCCGGCGATGTTTAACCTATCAAAAGATAGGAGCCTCGCTCTATCACTTTCATTAAACGATTATCGGGCAGGTTAATGAATATCATTACGGATCGATCGCTTAAGATATGGTTTGCGGGCTTAATAAATCGGCCGATCGTGTTTGAGAAATTATCCATCGCGAGTGGGAATCTCGAATAAATAATGCATCATTTGCCTTGGGTTCCGACAATTTCCAGGCAATTTGATCAATAACCGGCCGAGTGTACATCGCAGTTTGCATTTTGCATGAACACGTCTATACCGCGGAGTGTGAAATCTACATATTTTCAATTTCAGGCTCATGCATTTGAAAAGAGCCGTTTATCGGCCGACGTTGACAACTTTACAAAATTATTTTCATATGCCCATTTTACGTCGGCCGGCTACTAGGCCGGAAGCGCAAATAACATTGTTTACACGTTTTGAATGACGGGACTCGGGTTAGCCTCGTCGATCAAACGATAATTCGCCTCAATTATGTGGATAATCATTTTAATTCTGCTAATCTCCATCCGTTGATACAACATTAATCAGGCGGGATGCCGTCATTATTTTCCGACGCTACCGAGCTGCGCTTCGGGATTGAAACGAGCGTTTTATTATCGGCCAGCGATGCAGCCGAAAAATCCCTATGATATTACACCTTAGAAAATTGCGGTCATTACAATATCGATTACCATGCAAATTAGTTTCATTATCCGGGTTGTTTAAGGGTAGCACTGCAAAACCACGGTATACAGGCTTTTCACAATAAATTCACGCGTTTGCAAAGGGAATTACATTGGCAAAAGTGCGAATTCCATTTGCAGACCACTGAATTTCTTTTGCAAAAGTGTGAATTTAATGTGAAAATATCTATAATAAATTCTTTGATACAAAATTTGATCTTTCCATTTAAGAGGAATATTTCACAATTCGCGAGCATTGCACGTAAATTCTCGAGCGAGTTTTAACCATCGTCACCAATCAGGACACCGTCCTGTGTCCGAAACTTTTTATTCGGAGGCCGATAAAAATTAGATTCGCGCCTACGGGGAAGTTTAATACCTTAGCAGAGCGGCTCAACGGCACTTTGATGTTCATCGTTTAACGTCCAAGCTTCGCAGCCTAGTTGTTACCCTCGCATCACTGCGCATCGTAGTTTCTGCCTCGAACAGCGATTCTCAAAGCCCTGTAACACGAGGGGCCACTTCACCTTTTAAAATCCTTTTCATCGCGTACCTCGTAATCGTAATTCGCAAGTACCTCGTTCATCTTTTCAAGCACCTTTCAAAGTGTTGTGACGTGCCGGCTTACCACGCTCCTTCATCGCTCTGCGGATCACGTTCGGCGAATTTCTTCTTTTTTTCCCCCCTTTTTCTCTTAGACGCGAGCTGAAAATTATCCGCTAAATTCGCCCGGTACATCGATTTCCCTCGAAACACTTGCTCCGGAACGAATTGGCTAATAAAGTTCCTCGTAGAGCGAGTCTTCGCGAGGCAACGATCGTCGATGCTCGGGAATAATCAGCATCATCCTAACCCTCGAATCAGAGCTTTACAATGGAGTTTTATCAGCGGACACGAAGGTTCGTCTAGTTCCATCGTAAACCATTGAAGAGGAGGCAAAGGGAAAAAAAATCGCGAAGCGCATAAAGCATCGTGACAAGGACTGAAGCAAGACAGCCGAGATGCACAGGTGTACCTTGTACATCTCGAATTGTACCCAGGCAACAACCCAGTTTGAGAAACTCTGAGACAGGATACCTTTTGTGAATGACTACGACGGCGTTCGCTTTGTGCAGAATCGTATTTACGAGCCTTGAAATTACGTGGCCAGAACACCATCCTCGATGTCAGCGAGGGTGAAGCGTGCGAGCAAGTTAAAAACCAAACTCGTCCTACATCCGCTTTGTGGCAGGGACAAGTCGAACTTCGTGCGCGGCGCTCTTCCAATGTCAAAGCTCCCTCCTCTCGACGCGGACCTTCGGCTGGAGGATGAAAGCTCGATTCTCCAGCGCTACTGGGAGGAAGCTACATCGAAAAATACTCGCGAGAGCCTCCAGGACGTTTAGCACAGCGCGAAACGAGCGCGCTTTTGGCACTTCGACACGAGTCCGGTGGCTTTCGATGGGCCACGCGCCACTCGATTCGACGTGCTCACACCAGGACCTCTCCTCCGCGGCCACTTTGATCCCGCCTTACGCTGACATTGTAGGTTTTCTAAGTCAAGAATGCGCTATTGATCGTGGGACCGTTGCACGGCCCGCCTTATTTCGAACTGGGTCACTTCGACGTACATCCTATGCGTCTCACCTATTGACCCATTTATTCTCGGATCGTCTATATTGTCTTGGTTTCCTCCCCATCCTCGAGCGGGTCACAAGGCTACGGCCAATTCTGGATCGCCTCAACCTTCCTCCTCCGCCTCCTTCGATGTCTAATAACGATTCGGTTAATAATGCCAAGCGCTATTGATGGCGAGCTTTTTCTCTTTTTCTTTTTCCGCCAACCTGGGAAAATATTTGCGCCCGATAATGGAGGGTATTTTGGGCGAGATGTGTGTGCATTTGCGCGCATCGATTTCCTGCATCGATTCGAAGGAGCCATTTTGGGCCAAGAGCATGCTGGGAACTGATCGGTTTAATTTGTCGGATTGATTAATGATCTTGCGCTTCGTGGGTTTGATGTTGTTACCATAAACTGCGGTTTACGGAGGGCGCGATAAAAGCAGGTAGGAAGTGATATCGACGAAGATGCGAGGTAACGAAGAGCCAATGTATCGCCGCTGTTCGAAATACTGGAATTTGTAATTAGAGGTTATAAGGTGTGGGTAGGCTGTGCCGATGGCGGAGGGCTCGAACGCGCATTTTAAAAACAATGTAGCGCGAGGGCACGGCAAAAATGCAGCTTGTGAAAAATATTTGCTGATGGGAGGAAAAGGGGAGAAAGAAATGTAACGGAAAGTTTTAACGGGAAACTCGATCAACTTGCGTTCCGATGAAACATTCGACGGCGTAACGAGTTTTAATTAGAATAATTCAGGCCGCCATTTATTTTCCGGCCTGCGCGAGCTCGTGATTGGTCGAATTTTCATTCCTCATTATCCAGCGCGCAAACGAACACCTTTGTGGAGGAACGCGGTATATATGCTCGTGTATGGCTTCAGAGGAGATGAAATATAAACAGAGGCGGGGGAGAAAAATGTGGGAAAGGGCAAAAGTGAATGAAGGATTCATGAACTGCGGTCAGTATCGAGCAAGGCGAAAAAAAAAAAGATCGCCTGACAATTATCCGCGAATTGGACGGCCCTGATACGTGCGGTTTTTTCCTCCCCCGCCGTTGAATTAGTTTCCGGTGTGTGTCTTCCCTTTTACTGGCGAGAAGAAAGAGAGTCTCCCGAATAATTCGCCGCGAAATACGGAGAGTGGAGGGCTTAATTGAATTTATTCCAGCCGTATATTTTTGTCGAATCTAATCCTGAATTTGGGTCAATCGTTATCCTTCCCCTCGACCGCAATGCGTTCCAGAATTGCGTGATTATGAAAAATCAGTTCTCGAATTCGCCGGTCTTAGGAGAATTATTATCCAGGGGTACGTTCGCCATTGCATGTCGCATGCGATCTTAAAAATAAAAGATACATCTATAAATGAGGCGGTCATAAATCTGAGGCAAAATATATCTTCCTAATGTTCGAGCAAAACAGCATTTTACGGAGTATTTCTTCTGTTATTCCTTTTTAAATGACATTTATATTACTGTACGTTGTGTATATAACGCGTTTGATGGTTTTACACGTTTCATTATCCACACTATTATATTAAATTATTATTATGTTATATATATATATATATGTATATATATATATATATATATATATATTATATCCACACTATTATATAAATTATTATCATATTATATACATTAAATTTCGAGAATCGAAGGAACCGACCACTGCTCTTGAATCGTGGAATAATTTGAAGAAGGAAATTTTCGAGATAACCTAATTAGCCGCGCGATATTCCACAGAAGGGAATGTTAAAGAAATCAGTTGATGATAATGAGCCAGGAGGGGGGAAATAACACTCCCTTAAAAGCCCAGATAATTAATGCTCTTCGGCAAACCTTTCCCCTCAATTTGCCAATCTCCTGCCCGGATCCACTCGCCCTGCCTCTTCTGGCTCCGCTCACCTTCTTCCTTCCTCCCTAATTTAATGTCATTATGTATTCGAAATTGCGGATAAACGATTTTCCTCGCCAATTCTTCCTCCATTTCCCAAGCTCGATCAACAATTTCCGGCCACGGAGCCGAGAGGTCCAAAATGGCACGGGGCAAGATGGGGAATTTCAGAACTTTGGCCACGCATATATTGGTTATGGCTATCCCGCGATTACGGCGCGAGTAATCTCGTTGTTGGATTCTCTGGCTAATTCCAACTTCCGCGAGAATCTTCTCTTCGACTACGTTCGAGAATTATGGTGCAATTCGAAGACGTGATTTCGGGATTTTATCCGCGGGCAACTTTGCGCGAATGCTACAATTGTTCCGGCGGTATAATAGAAAATGCGCGCTCCAGATCGTGAGATATTAAGAATTGATATATCTACGGTATCCTCGAGAAAGATCGGCCAAATTGCTCTCCTTAAGTACCGAAACTCCATCGCGAATTTCCACTCGTGGAGCATTATCGTGGTTAATTACAAAGAGATAAAAAACATTCCCCGCAAATGTAATCCATCCTTCTCTCTTCTAATTATCCGCTGAAAGGGCCGAGTTGCCCCAATTCGATATATATATAAGAAATCGCCCCCGCAATCGTCTCGGCCTTCTCAATTCTCCTTCGAGCGCCCCCATTCAGACGCGGAATTTTTTACATACGACCAATTTAACGAAATTATCCCCCGAATTTGAAAAATTCCATTCCACCGCAACATCGATCCCTCCTAAGGGATACTAACACGCGTTCAGCTGTTGATCACAGACTTCCATGAAGATGTTATACACGAATACCAGCAGATACGATGCGAGCAAAAAATCTAGAACGCAAGAAACAACGTTTACTTGCCCCTGCGCTACACAAAAATCACTCCCTCGAATCCATTAACGCGCGTATCCACAAATTCATTACAACCAAACACACGGATGTAGCTTACAGAAGCGCGAGAAAAAAGCACCAAACCATCGCACGTTATTAACTCTATCCATAATCACTCTACGTTCCTCCAAAGAAGGATAAAACAGATTAACCCTCGATAAACTAATGAATACTCAATCTAAAGTAAAAATACAAATACCTAATAATCAATGTAAAAAAACAGCTCAAAAAACAGATTAATCCTCGATAAACTAGTGAATATTCAATCTAAAGTAAAAATAAAAATACCTAATAATGAATGTAAAAAACAGCTCAAAAAACAGATTAATCCTCAACAAACTACTGAATATTCAATCCAAAGTAAAAATAAAAAATACCTAATAATGAATGTAAAAAACAGCTCAAAAAACAGATTAATCCTCAACAAACTACTGAATATTCAATCCAAAGAAAAATCAAAAATAGCCAATAATCAATGTAAAAATTCGCGAGCAAAAAAAATAGTTCAATCAACGGAGCATCGACATAATATAATGTTCCATCGAGCATGCAGGTAGCTCCCAAAAGAAGCCCCGCGCGGCCGATAGAGGCAAAAGTATTCGCTTCCGCGGTCGGCCTTCGTGCCAAAGCCGCGCCATCGTCAACCCTTCCAACGCTCGGGGCCAACGAACCCCCGAGTCGTGCACCTTAGAAATCCACGAGAGCGGATCGCGTTCCTCGGCCATCCGCGCGGGTAAACTGCTAGGGCTATGAATAATTCGAGGGGCCGATTGCCTTGCTAATTCGGCCCCCGCGGACGTTCCTCCGGATACGCCTGGAAATTTCGGCTCTTCGACTCCCGGTAGCGTGCGCCACGAAGGCACGCCGCGGTAATTCCGGCCAGGCTGTTATCGTGCCGCCACGTCGGCGGAATAGCCAGCCGGAAGTCCGGGCCAGGGCTCTGGGCATAGTTCCGCACCCCGCGGATAATTCATAGTGGGAGTAATGCCGATCGCGTTATCACGCTTTAATGCCCCGCCTCGCTCCATCCCTCTGTCCTTCTCCTTCGCTCCTCCTTAACAGGCTGGCGGCTGAAAGTGATTGCAGCCACGAGTCAGGTTCTTGGCACGGGGAGGAGGTCGTTTCGATTTTGTAGCGTGAGATAAAAATCATGTGTTTATGGAAAGTGGGAAGGTTTGATCGAGGATTTACTTTGGATTTTGCGCGATGATCTTTCTCGGTACCTTTTTGGGCACTTTGGGAATAAGTGTTCACGATATGTTGGTGCAGAGGTTTGTGCAGAGTTTCGATAGATGGAGTTATGAGAAACTCCGCACGAACTTTTGCGCTCTAGACAGAAGATAGTTTCTCATCGATCGAATGGACGAACGGGGTTTTTCGAATCTTTATGAAATGTACAGTAGTTTTTTATTAGAGTGGTGTTAGAGTGTGGAGGAGGTTGATCGATGGAGTAAGTTGAAGCCCTTTTCGAACGTATTTAACAAGTTTGGGATGGAGTTTGTCGGTTAGTGTAGAGGGAAAAGTATGAATTGAGCGTGTTCGATGGAAATCGGTGCGACACGGATGTGTGACGCTGGTAGCGAACGTGTCAACCTCTTAGCTGGACTTTCCGCACTTTCGCCTCTATCTCTCTTCCTTATCCTCTTACGAAGGAACATCGACAACTCGAACACTTCGACCTTTTTTTTAAACTCTCTCAATTGGTGGAGTACTTCTTACTTTTGGCTTCTCGTCGTGAAAACATCCATTAAAGGAAACTCGGCGTTTCCCTATTATACCTCGCACCTTAAACTAAATAAATAAATTATTGTACAATTAATAAATCATTCAAACGAGCTTCTAAAAGACGCTCTATATAACTTACAACATCAAATACTATTTATTTTCAATCTGAACGATTTTTTAATACGTAACACAGTCCGGAGGGTATGTAATAAATTACTCTATAATCAATAAATCATTTAAACAACGAGCTTCTAAAAGACACTCTATATAAGTTGCAATATCAAATACTATTTATTTTCAATCTGAACGATTTTTTAATACGTAACACAGTCCGGAGGGTATGTAATAAATTACTCCACAATCAATAAATCATTTAAACAACGAACTTCTAAAACACACTCTATATAAGTTGCGATATCAAATACTATTTATTTTCAATCTGAAGGATTATTTAATACGTAACACAGTCCGGAGGGTATGTAATACAATATATTCGACACGATGACATGCTCGAAGGGTACAATCGAATATCGTTCCTGGCCATCCTATGCTCGAAGGACGCTATAGTGACGCCATAGTACCGTAGCTAAGAGGTTAAATCCCACTGATCTGGATATATTTCCTCCCAAACACGTTACCCTCGCGATATAAGGGCCGAGCTATTCCGTGCGGAGCGTACACTCGTCGTTAATGTCCGCCTTTTCTGTACTCCTCGGCACTTTAGCTATATACCCCCTCGACGCACGGAGGGACGGAACGTGAGCTGAAGCGGTACGGTTCCGTGAGATGAGGTCCATTTAGGAGCGAGAAATAAATCCTTTGAATGGAGATGATACGTCTTCACCGGTTTATCCGAGTTCCCTTTCCTCGACCAACGTACGATTGCGAGTGGAGCAGAAAAGGCGCGCGAGCGATAATTGAAATCGATGCCACTTGAAAAGTATGAAAGTCCTCCTGTAATCCTTTAAGGTTAAAGCACCAGTGGATGACATTGTGCCAGTAGCTGATACTTTCTCAAAAAATGGGAATAAATAAGGAAAGCACGAGCTGGAATATATTAAACTTTATTAGTCCATATAGTGTCGCTCTGCAAGCTGTGGGGGATGTCCGTCTTCATAAAACTCCGTATAAAACGTGGGCTAGGAAATTTAATTTTTGCAAACTTATTCAAGAATAATCTTTTTTAAACATTCTGCAAGGATTCTATATTCATACATTACGAAAACCAGGTCATCAATTAATCTCTCTTCTTATATCAACTACTGAAGCAAAAGGGTTTCAACCATTGAATCAAATTTTATTTTAATTTTAGAAGAAAAAAAATTCCAGCCGCCAGAAAGAATGAATGCTTGTCCTAATATAATATAATAATAGCTTCTGCAGCAGTCAATAATCATACACTTTCCACAAAGTGGACTTGGCCCGAGTTATTTAAACAAATACGCAAAATTTCCTTAACACCAGAACTACCAAACCAGTCAAAATGACTGGTCGGTCGTTTCTTTAAAAAATCGTAGCGCTTTATAACGATGTATCTTTTCAGATTTTCCACGATTCCCATGCAGTATTTAGATCATCACTTTGATGTACTAAAATTCCCCTTTACTCTCCCCTGTGTTTTTTATAGATGTATATGGCATTCTAAATAGTGTACGATAGTTCTAGTGTTAAAGATGGATGTACACGGTAGTTCCAGTGTTAAAGCCTCAACTACCGTGTCCTTTACCCCACAAATCTACGCACGCAAGTCCTTCTTGAACGTGAAGGGACGTAGCCAAGACCGCACGGAAGACGCGCGCGTCGTTAATCACATCGCGCAATAGCTACTTACGCGTTAACACTCTGTTATCGTTAGGAAATCGATAGTCTGGCTCAGCGGATATCCGGCATTGGTGTTGCGGGTAAGCAAGATCTTCTCAGCGGGTAATTCATAACCTGACCATGCTGACGCTCCTATTATCGGGCTTTATCCTCCCCCGCAACTGGCCCTCCCTCGTCCCAGATTTCGAGGGAGAGAGTCAACCGGCTTACGGGTAAAAACCTCTGGAACTTTAATAACAGTTTCTTACCGGGCCGCATGATGTATCGTCCGGCTGAAATTACATTGGCATACACCGCGATGCCTGGAAGAAGCGATAGCCTCGATCGTAATCTGAGAAACTGCGGAATCATAATTAAGATGTCTTCCCTGGATCTTGGAAATTCTTCCGCTAAGGATACCATTAATGCACCTCGATCATTCGCTGGATGAGCGATATCGAAACGTGCTGGTTGATTTATTTGAGATGATTTTTCAAGATCTCCCGATCGAAGCTTGTCTCATGTAAATCCCCATTATTATCCGTTGTTGTGGCGGTGCTTCTTTGGGGATTAAATCGAGGCTTTTTAAAGTGGCCACGTTCGATTTTTGCCGCATTCTCCGTATACACGGTATTTACGATCCGGCGTCTAGCATCGACTCGATAAGCGAGAAGACCCCTTCCCCCGGCCCCGCCACGATTAACGGGTGCAGCGAAATATTACGCAATAAACGGAGGCCGAGATAAGTTTTCATACGACACGTGACGTAAACGAACAGAAATGTACATCATCCGAACGAGGAACAGAAGGATCGTAAAGTTGGGCTCGGTTCTTATACTCTAACGATCTCCTAACGGATTTATATTTTGCGTTCCTCCTGGATGTGAAGTTTTATGTATTGAAGGAGAATGAAGGAGACGGGAGAAAGACATTGTTTTGGAAGGCGATATATTTGATATTAGTACAATGAGTTATTTCTACGAAGCGAATAGGATTGAGTTTTATGAAAGACACAAGGACAAATTATTTCTACGAAGTAATTAGGATTGAGTTTTCTAGAAGGCAGACAACGATAAGTGGTCGTTGGATTATAATTAATAGGGTTTATTTAGTCGATCTTCGATTTAATTGTGATAATGAACCTGACCGGAACGCCGGAGCTCGATGGTTCTTCAAGGGTTAATTAGTACCAGGAAAATTGTCTCTACGTCGTTGAAAGCAAAACAGGAACCGAGGCGCAACGACGTAATCCTCGATTACGCTCTTTGAAGTGACTTAGGAAAAAGAATATAATCGTTGATAATCACCGGCTACGGCCGATCGAAAAAAGAAAACGAAATCAGCACTGATGAGCGATAAGTGGAGCAATGAGTGTAATTGGAATTAGCCACTGAGACGGGAAATTATACGAGCCGCCTCTAATAAAATTCCCCTGAAGCCATCGGGGATTATATTTGCACGATAAAAACGGCGTACTTATCTGGAGACACTCTCCACATCTGGGACATAAAATACACGCTCATAGCGAGACGCACACACACAAACACACGACTTTTCACTTAATATCTACACGTCCTTGAGGTAAAAATAATATCGAGCAATATCGGTAATCATAGAACTAATAACTACGAGCATATTAATTATACCAATAATCAGGACACAATGCTTATACGAAGGGTCAAACTGAAATTGTACGTGTTGGATCGTAGGGTCGCCATCCATTAGCATTATCGTGGCGTCGATCCTATTAGTAATGCGTCCATATAGAATTTGCTCACTAAATTATACACCCGTGAGTGGGCATCGCAATTTCGACATTTATAACGAGACATTCCGTTCCGAGCGTTAACCGTGAATGGCCAATTTTCGAGAAACAACTGTTGAACATTTCTTCCTGCGCGTCTCCTCTAAAGGGCATCGTGAAATTCTCGAACAAATTGGTACGTGCATTGCACGTGTACGCACACATTTCGAGGCGCGATTGCCGTCGATTATCTGCTAATCCCGCCTAACTGTATCAGACTAATCTTGGATCATCGGTTCGCCTTTATGCATCAAGATACGGGGACAGGTTTGCGATCTAATCCGGGTTGAAGCGGAGCACATGTGGAGCAGAAGTCAGGTTGGTGTGATATCAAAGCGACCTGCTAATAATCTCAGCCGCTCCGCGAGCAGCTGCAGATGTATTCCTAGCTCGTTACTATCGTCCAAGGAGACCGAAGATGGAGACGTAGTTTATTCCCAGACGGTCCTCTTTGACGGATCGCATTAAAAAGGGGCTTCGATTAAACGTGGAAGAAAATGCTGATCGATACACGAAAATAAATATCCGAATTTACATTCATTACGCTTTGCGATGCAAAGCTTTGCAGGGTTCATCGATATCTTGGGAATAAGAAGCAGAGGTTCGATGCCATTTATGTGTCATTTATATGATATTAGCCATTCGTGTGATATTAATATTTTAACAATTTAACGTTCTATAATTAGTCGGACGATACTACATTGTTCTGCACGATCGTTGAAATTTTCGGCTAATTTCGATCCCATCGCAAAATGCGTATACGCACCGATCTACGTTTTTAATTTGCCCCGGCCATTGCTCGACCTAATTAATCCATCGCTTATCGTGGTTTAATTAATCAATGGAGAAAGATCCATCGTGATTCATAAATGCGGCCACTCTGAAATTTAGCCCGCCACAGAAACGCACGGAAAGTAAATTACGCGCCGAGCTGTAACTACGCGCTGGCCTTTTATGAATCATAAATTTTAAGCGGGTACTCTCTGCTCTATGCGCCACTCTATTTCTGGAAGATTTTACAGTTAATCCCCGAAATTCCCGGCAAATACCGAGGAGCTTCCAGGAGCGGTGTTTCTTGCCAAAAAAATGTTTTTCGCCGTACGAGCTTTCAGGAAGAGACCACGATCGGTGTCCGAAATGCGCCGCAACTATGCCGAGATCTTGTTAGATTTTTTCAGGAATACGAAACTCGAAGGAAAGTTTGAAGGCGGGATCGCAATCTCAACTTTCATAATCCCACGCTGCTCGTGCACAAAAGCAAGCCAGGTCGGATATACGACGCGTGTACGCGTAAAATAGTCTGCTCAACGAGCAGTTTAAGTAATTGCACTGCGGGCCCGCGTAAGTGCACGTCACGAAGGATGTTGAGGTGAATAAATTTTCAGAAGGCGCGATTAAACGTGGTATTCGAGATTATGCATCCGAAAGCGCAGGAGGGAAATACTTTATAATTAATCATCTCGACCCAAATGCATTCCTTCCTTATTCATTTCCATTTCATTAACATGGCATAATCCTTCCCCGATGAAAGGAAGTGAGGCATTTGCGCGCCTCGCTCCTGGAAAAGTCTTCTTGCTATTTATTATTTAAGAAAACCGAATAGCCCCTCCCCGGGAGGCCAAAGCCAAATTGGCACAATGCTATCTTGCAAATCTCGAGGTACTTTCCTCGTTAAACAGTTATTTGTCTTACCCCTTAATGGCCTTCGGCATTATGGAATGCCCAGCCGTCATTAGTCGTTATATTTTGCATCTCTGAAAAGACACCTTGCAATTATGGACCCTGAATGGGCCGAAAAAGAAAGCCGCGACGCCGGCGATCTATGACTAATGAAGCCCTAACCAAGAGCAAGGATATCGAGACCCGAGTATCTTTCTGCTTTACAATTCTACGATCTACACCTTTGTAATCTACGCAAACAGCAAGCTCCAAATCGTCTCTAGGCTGATAAATTAAATTTCGAAATGAATCTCTTAGCGGCTTAAAAAAATTCAATTATCCATCCTTATGCTCATCATCGTGCCCATCGAAATTGATAGAGTCACGCGACTGTGGCCTTTCGCGTTGTGGACCGCACTCGAAACGATCGGCGAATCTGTCCAGAACATCCTCCACAATTTCGGACCGATCCCAACAATGGCCAGCACTTTTAGCAAGACTGACACTGTACGACTCCAGACAATAACGCTGCAAACGTAAATTACCCGTTGCACGAAGGCGCGGGATGGCCGATTTGAATAGTGAGCAAACCGAACAATACGCGCGATATTCCGACCGGATCGGGTCAATATCCGGTTGAAGGTGGGTCATTTTAAAGTGGAACTCGTTCCACGTTGGTCAGGCTAAAAAGCAGGGGAGAAAAGGGAGTTGGAATTGTTCTCGTTCCGCCGACAACGACGAAATTCGATATACAGCCAGGGTGCACGCATCTATTTTAATGGCCCGATGGAAACGCTCTCAGGAGCGCGTAGCTTCCCGCAACCACTGCGTAGGATAGTTCCTGTTTTTATTATTCGCAAAATGGTGCACCCTTTAGCCCTGCGCGCGACCTATGCCGCGTTCGTCCGCAACAGAAGGAAGGGAAATGAAAAAAAAAAAAAAAGAGAGAGCGAGTCGCGTTCGAATCCGCAACACGGGTGTAACAGAAAATATTTCGCGGACATGACGAGCGGAGTGACAAGTCTGGCGTTATAAATATTTATAGATCGGCATACATTCGTATGAATTCGCGGAAAATTATGATCCCCGAGTGCCGCTGCAATATCTAAAATCCACTGCGACCGCTGAAATATGCATCGGGTATGCCGACGTCGTATACAACGCTCGGTTGAAAATAATTGTTCCTGGCCTGTCCCGGTTATTAGACCATACGCCATACTAACGTGGGACGTGTACGCGAAGGGGTGGATATGATTTTAAAATGTACGGCCTGCGAAATCAATATGCCGTTATGCTCTTCGAAATCTGACGCATATTTAAGCGAGCGATATGCTAAGAGCAAGATGCCCAGAATTTTGTGCGATCGTATATTTGCAGTGATTAAACCTTTAGACACGAGCGCCGGATATATCCGGCATCCGTGTAATGACATGTATCGTTCTGCGTATATAATCTTGTATATAATTCTGCATCTAATCTTATATAAGTGTTACTTATATGATTAATAGAATTTTATATGAATATATTTTAATATCTTGTGCGATCGTATATTTGCAGTGATTAAACCTTTAGACACGAGCGCCGGATATATCCGGCATCCGTGTAATGACATGTATCGTTCTGCATGTAACTTTGTATATAATCTTGTATATATGATAATTCTGTATCTAATCTTATATAAGTGTTACTTATATAATTGATAGAATTTTATATGAATATATTTTAGTATTAAAGTAACAAAAAACACTTAGAAGAGACTTTTATTAAGCATAGTTTTTATTTAACGCTTACGGAAATCTTCGTACAAAAAAAGACTGACCACGTGCTACGTCATGTGCACTTTGTGGACACGATGGACAGAGTTGATAATTAATATATTATCAAGTAGAATTATTAAGTAATTTCGTAATTACCATCGTAATGATTTCGTAATCATTATTCAATATTTCCTAATAATTACTCGTAATTTTGCAATAAACTATGAAGCAGTGACGAATCGACTTTTCACGATTTTCCAGAGAGTACCTTTCGAGTGACCCTGCAAAAGAGCAGCCGAGGCTTAGGTTTAAGCGTTTCCGGCGGTGGAACCGCAGGTCCAGTCAGGGTGAAGAGACTTTTCCCGCAGCAACCAGCGGCGCTGTCCAATAAACTTCAATCGGGCGACATACTCCTCGCCGCCAATGGGATCCCGCTAACCGGCCTTACGAACTATGTAAGTATACATTACAACCAATATAATATTTTCTCCGTCCATTCCCTTTAGCACTTAACACCATAACCAAGCTACAGGCGTCGATTCAAGTTACGATAAGAAACCGCACCACCCTTTCTCGTCGATCCAACGACAATTCAGAAAGAGCTCCTTTTTCCTCGATGCCCAGCTAGAAGCTGATAACTTCCTCCCAGATAACCCGCAACGAGTGTCTAATTAGCAACAAATAGCGGCGGCCAGGCTTTCGCGCCAAACACTGTACGCGTGTTCTCGTTAGTCCTAGACATTTGCACTATATTAGCATAACGTGATTGCGTTCGCACGTTGCATACAGAATGGACGTTATCTCGAGCGGAGCTGGTCGATCGCCCATCGAGGGCAAAGGCGCTTTTAAACTCGGCGTGTACAGAGAGCCGGGCGTTTCGTTGCGCTTCGCGAAAATAGATTCCATAAGCTGATCGGGCGTTTTGAAAAGGCGATTGGGGGAAAAAAAAGTCCGATCATCCCCCCCCCCTTTAAGCCCGTTATCTGCCTTTGGGATAATACTCGATACACGCATCTGGCCTGGGGGGGGGGGGGGAGCTGAAAGACCTTCGATCCTTCGATCTTATTTCGATGCTACTTGTTGCAGGAGGCCCTCGAAGTTCTGCGAACGACGCCAAGTATGGTCGAGTTGGTGGTGTGTCGACTTCCGGGTGACACGAGTGTCACGCCACCCGGCGCGCCCCCGCCACCCCCAGCGAGGAGGGAGCCGCCAGCGCCGTTACGTATACTCCATCCCCTGCCGCCCTTGCAGATCGAACCCTGCGGCGTAAGTATTGTTCCCCAAGATCCTGATATTATGTCTAGCTGCGGTGCTGCGGTTGACAGAACCCCTCGGACTTCGGCAAGGACGAGCCGGGGGTTGGAATCTCTCGGCTGTCGTCTTTGGATCATTTTTTTATGCGAGGCTCCTGCTTCGGTTATCAGAGTGTCGAACTCAATCCACGCTTTTTTTCTCGATACGACTCGATCGAGATTTTCTATTTCATTTATTTCAAAATCTTTTTAATTTTTAATTTAAGAATTTATAATATTGATTAATTGATTTAAAAATTTTTATTTAAAAATATTTAAAATTAAAAAAAGATATTCATTATTGAGCCATGCACGGGTGGTTGAAAATTATCGACTTTTGCGTTCTCGTTGAAGATTTGAATCCTATCATAACCAAATGGAGAAGCTCTTGTATTATATTATTATATTATGATTATTATATATTCATTTATTTTTTATTTCTTATTATAAATTCATTATTATAATCATATTATTTACGAGTTGTGTTAAATATAAGGCAGGGGCAAGGAGGTCAGGAGTTATTAATATATACTTTCAATGCGATGATTGAAATCCCCGTTTTTCAAGCTACATCCAGTGTGGCTGAACATCGTAATAATTTACATCGACAATCTACAGTTGCCGTGTGCGAGAAATGAATATATTCCCGAGTATTACTTTTTTCTGTTGATTAGGAGAATATTTTAAATAAATACAGGGATTGCGCGGCGCGCACTCTAAAGTGTAATTCGAATGTAAACTGAAATTCGAGTTTGTCGATGTGAGAGCGATCGAATCGCTTGCAAAAAACCAAATACTGTTGGTTCTGAGCGAAATGGTAATAGCAGTCTATACTGGACAAAAGGCTGATAATATTATCCGATTACCATAGAGTATCCAGGATCACGAAAAGCTTGGATATTTAGTAAAATAAAAACGTCCAAGGTTCAATGTTACGATAATACACTGCAATATTTCGAATACGAGCTCTAAATATTGAACGGAAATGCGCATCGCTATACCAACACGTCTCCGTGTCGCCGCTCTGTATCGATTTAACTATTGTTTCAATGCAAGCACCTAGGAGGCTAAAATAAAAATATTTTAAACCAGATTTTCTCAGCGTCATCTCGATTATTGTCAATCGACATTGAATACATTCACCAAAAATTCCATGCGCGCGTGGCGGCAAATTGTGAGCCGTTGTATAAAATAATAGTCGCGTACGAAAACATTGGCGCAATGTTAAAACTTGGTTATTTGTTTGGGAGATGACGTTGCCATGAGATTGGAGACCTTAAATAATGGATCGGTTTTGCGTATCGTCGATTCCGGGCAGCCAACGTATATCCAGCAGGATTATATGCATACAAGCCCTGTCCTCCTTTGGCCCGAAGCTCTGGTGCAAGTAGCATCCATAAACAATGTTCAATGAATATCTACAGCTGTCGATTGCATCCTGGGTTTGCTGAGCGAAATACACGTCAAGTGCAAAAACAGCATTGACAAATTTTCCCGATGCAACTCGACGGACGTGTAAATGTTATAGAGAGCTATATATATATATTAGAAATCAATTACAAATACACTTAACGAAACTTCCGCGCTAATTATACGCGATCACTTATATTACTGAAGAATGAGAGAATCATTTCTTATCGACCGGAACACATCCTTGTCTATTCTAACCGCGCAGCGCGTATAGATATTTCTATTTAAAAATCATTATGCCAATAAGGTGGATACAGTGATCGATATTGTTTTAGATATTAATTATTCCGATATTTCGCCCCGCATGGCTCAGCGCAATTTTCTGTCGAAATATACGAGTATTTTTGGCATCCGGAGACTTCGTTAAATATGTAATACCCTATGAATGAAAATACATGCATCCAATTCCCTCCCGTACCTTTAGTGCGGCCTCCGTAATATAACGAATATTCATAAACAATGATCAATGAATATACACCGTTATCTGTTGCACCCAGGAATTCCTAGGAGATACAACAAAATCGATATCGCCCGTACTTGAAGTGAAAAGTGATGAAACTATGTTTATTCCACACGCGTAAACCTCATTTATATAACACTATATCTGCGAGTGATAAAGCGATACAATTCCACGCGGTACGGGAATAGTATATAACATAACGCGGCGCAATAAAATACGTAAACTATGCCGCGGCTATAATTCATGGCGAAAACATGATGCTTTTACTACGAACGAAAATTGTTTATTTATATATATAGAGAGAGAGAGAGAGAGAGAGAGAGAGAGCAAGGGGACACCTCTCGGTTATGGATATCCATTCGTAGCGGATGGGAGGCGAGCGTAGTCAGTCTCACAGCAGAACGATCACAGGATGACACGGCAAACGGCTTGGGCGGGAAGGAGGGAGAGAGAGGCTCGACTCCTTGCAAATCGCATCACAGATCAAACACGGCTTGTATATTAAACGTAACCCGGTAGGGCGTCCCGCCGACTGCTTATCTACTGTCCAAGTGCTACCGGCTCGGTCTTGGGCATTAACGAAGGCTTCCTCGCGGTTTCAATCGGCGGAACCGTTTTTGCCACGTCGCGAGGGCGCGTGACCACCACCGGCGGCAGATCCAGCCGGCAGATAAAATATCCGGGGACTTATCGGCGCCCCCCCTGGGGGAGGGGGAGATCCTTCTGGACCAGTACTTTCGCGATCAGAAGCGTCAGCCACCGGCGTTTGACGTCCCGACGTACGGCGCACGGATTTACACACCGGCGCGGCCGCCCGCTTCGAAGGAGCCGCCGCCGAGGATGGAAAATTGAGCGCCCGTTTTGTACGCCCCGGCGAATACGGCGCGACAAATCGCGGATACCCTCGTCAGTCGGCGTGCCCGAGAGATCGCTCCTCGATGGATCCGCCCGCCGATAACGTCGCTGAGCTAATATCCGCGCGGAATCGCGATGCTACCGCGGCTTTTCGCTCTTTGCCCGCTGCGACTCGTTACCGCGCCGCTTGCTTTCTCCACGAAACGCCACTGTGGGTGTTTCTTTTTTTTCTTTTTTTTTCAGATTAATTTTCGGCATCGACCGCTTTCGAGGAAATGACACTGCGGGAGTTTACTTTTTAGATTGATTTTCTACACCGATTACCAAGGTCGTGCGGCGTTAGACCTACTGTTTTATGGTGGATCTTGAACCGCCAGGGCTACGGTATACGTATCGCATGGAAAAATCAGGGATTATGGGGATTTGCTTACTACACCAACGTGCTTCTGCACTAGAAAGTACCTGTCTCTAAGGGATTATCTTGGAAAATTGGCCGGTATAAATATTTCCATCCCGATCGTTTGGAATAGACAACGAATTGTCTATTTTCTAAGAGTTAAATCTATCAATTTTATACCGAGAGATCCCTTTGAAGAGAGGGAGAGCTACTTCCCCTTTCTTCTACATCCTTGATCTTATAGCCAAGTGAGTCTCGAAGTACTACATCGTACTCCTCATACGCTATTACTCTCGCACTTTTTCAAGCGCTTCGTGGACCGCGATCATCCGCAGTTGGAATTCGGGGGCGGGGGGGGGGGGGGAGACGATACCATGGAGATCCGTGACCTACCTGACTCAGCGGTCGAATCCTCTCGTGTATCGACTTCTCGGCCTGCATCGCCGACGGCGGGGGATGGTCCGGGGTCGGCGGTTGCACGTAGTGCGTGGGGCTCGTCGGCAGCATCATTTGTACTCGCTTCAAGCGCTTGTCCGTGGCCTCCCTGCCGTCCGGCACCGACTGCCCGTCGGCGGCCTCTCGCTTCTCGTCGAGGAGACTCTCCTGGGAAGACTTGAGGGTGAGGAAGGCGTTCGACACGTAGGTCTGCTCCTGGACGACGACGTCGCTCTCGCTGCACGGGGACTTGTCCGCGCAGGGGCTGCTCTCCATCTCGTAGTTCTCGTAGGCGTGCCTGCGCAGCTTCCTGCGGGGATTGAGCATCTTGACGGGCCTGTTCTCGTAGATGGACGTTATGGCCACGGGCTCCACGTTGGGCTCGCGCCTCTCTTCGGGCCCAACCCGGGACTTCATCTCCACGTACTGGTCCACGCTCCTGGTGACGTGGCGCAGGTGCTCCCGCCGCTTCTGCAGCTGCTCGAAGTCGATGTGGCTGCGAGCACCGCTGCGCGCCAGGAAGAGGTACTCGTAGTTGCTCGGGCCCAGCGAGCAGTCGGCGGAGAGGGACATCTGGGTCTGAAGGTGAGTCGGCGAGACCGACAGGTTGCGCCTGGGCGGCTTCTTCGGTGGCGTCGGCTGTAAGAGGAAGTCCATCCGTCGGCCTGACTTCGACCACTTCTCGATGGAGCAAAAGAACGTGTATATTCGTCTGCTGCGTTCGCACGGTTTGGCTTGGGAAATCTTTACACGGCGACTGCCCGCCTGGATTTGACGGAGCTTGCCGCGAGGGGGAGGGGGGTGCGCCGGCTGATAGCTTCGCGGAGCTATTAACTCGCGGTCGATTTACGGACCTTCGCGAGGCGCGAGGCGATGGGATGATTCATGGTCTTGTTAAACGTCGGAATTTCTCGGGTCGAAAGGATCTTTCGAATCTCCGCGACGAAAATAATAAAACTCCGTTGCTCGGGCGTTAAAATTCGGAACGTGGATGTAATATCCCGGAAATGAAAAATCAAGCTTCGCGACTCGCGCAAATAAATAATCAAAATCACCACTGTGTGCCGGGATATATTTTGTTTTGATCGTATCGTGTGCACTAAAATTCTAACGCCGTATCGGTACACCAGCAAACCTACCTTTGAACGTACGTTGGCCAAAATAATTATCGGTCGTCCGTCACGCATACGCGCTTCCGACGAGCGTCGGGTAACGTACGCAAACTACCATCTCCACCTTTTTATTTCGCAAATAAAATACCACGACCCCGCGAAATATTTTATTTCTCGAAATACTCGTTCCCACCCCTTCAGTGCGATCGATCGTTCGCGGCTTTCAAGGTCCCGCGCGTACGACATTCCTGACAAAAGACTCGAAGCTTCTAATTCGGGCATGGGCAACCGCCGACCCGCGAGGTCGTCGAGTCCGACTCGATACGCGATTTAAAATTTCCTACAATTCAATTTACTCGCACATAACAATGCTGCAAGTGGATCGTACACGCTGAATCGTTGATTCGTTCCGAGACCCCTGAAGGGGAACGATTCGTAAACCGCGCGGAAACTTATAGTCATGGTCGGTGTAATATTACGTATCGATATATTTATTCATTACATTAAATACATATCGATATATTTAGTTGCATCGTTCGTAGAAACGGGCTCCCGCTGTGACACGAAAACTAAAATTGGCCCGTTGGCGAAGAAAGTTGCCCACCCCTCTTCTAATTCCAGGTAGAAAATTCGCGCCCCGCAACGTGGCCCTTCCTGGGGTCATAAATTCGGTATCAAAGTGGGTGACTCTTACCGAGACTTTGCTGTTGGAGGCGGGGCTGTGGAGTGAGCTGGACAGGGGCGCCATTGGCAAGTAAATCCCGGCGGCGTTGGAATCGTTCGGCAAACAACGCCGGTCCCGTGGGCTCGGTCCACCGACGCTCGAAGATGAGGAAACGCTCAATTGGTCCGACTCCCTGCCACCCCCATATCCCGTGGGCAATGTCAAGGACAGGTCCTCCGACGCGAAGCTACCCTCCATTGTTCCACGCGGTACGGGAGGCGTTTGGTACAGTCCACTGTCGGAACCCCTGTGCAACCAAACTGACGCTCTGAGCGGAAGCGATTCACGATCGACTCGAGAAGGCGGACAATTCTTTCGACCAAGTATGCCAAACTCGAAGGCCGTGCACGTGGACCGCCGTGACACGGCGAGGATTTTCACACTGGCTATTGAGAATCACGTTGGGTACCATAAGCCCGGTTGTCGAGCGGTAATCGGGAAGCGGAAATATGATACTCGATGAATCGAATGAGAAACAAATGCGAGATCCGTTTTGAAGCATCAAGTGGATAAGAGTATATCGTCGAGCTATCGTTCGAACGATACCACGAAAAAGGTAATTTTTTTTTTTTATATTAATTTATCGGCACCGACCGCTAAGGTCATTTGGCCTAGGACCCACTGTTTAAGGTGGGTTACGAACCACCAAAAAAGGTAATCTGACTCGATCAATCGTTGAGGCGTAGTCAAGGGTAGTTACGATCGCTCGCTCCACGGAGTCGCGTCCTCGGCCGAAAGACTCGACGCATCGCCGTTTTCGGCACACGAGTCGGCGAGGACTCCGTATACCGGTATCAAAGGCGCCACGATCCAAGTGCGGAATGTTTGCATGCCATTACCGTGTGGTGTCGCGCGGTGGTAATGTTATTCTGTTGGTGGTAGTGTTTTGTGGTTTGTCTTCGGGGGTTTGGTCGGAACTTTCGAGAGTATTTATCGAGTTGAGAGTGTCGGACATGGACATAAAGACGCTGTCGAAGACGGAACTGGGGTCGGAGTCCTCTGTCTGCTGGAGGGCCCTCCGTACTCCGTTCACCGGTCCCCCATTCTCCTCGTCTTCGCTGAAACGCGCAACCCCTCGTCAAGTATCGTCAAACGGCCGCTAACGATCTAACCTAAGATCGCAATACTCAAAGCAAAGCAACGTAGACGCGGTGCATTCAGGGCCGAAGCTCGGTTAGCCGGGGGAACAATGCGCCATTATGCAAACACCTTATCATGCCGAGCTGATTAAACTCCGCTATCCCGTCGCGATGGAGAGTCGACGGTGATCCGTCCTCCTTCCATCGCGAGGAGCCGGTATGGGGAAACCTAGTCGCGAGAACGTGGCCTTCGAGCCTCCGTTGATTTCGATTCGCCACCGGGGGAGAGATCGCGTTGGGCGTCGGGGGGCAGAGCGGAGGTCGCCAGGGGCCGGCCGGGGGGAGCGGAGAAACGGCGCACGATCGTTTCGACGAACAATGCCGAGCTTTAGTCAGAGACATTCGCGAGCGCCGACTTTTTAATGAGGCCACGTCGACGAGGACGAGGGGCATTAGGAGGAGGAGGAGGAGGTGGAGAAAGAGGAGGAGGAGGAGGGCGAAGGCGGAGAAGAACCGGCCGGGGGCGAAGCCGGTGCAAAGAGAGAAAGAGAGAGAGAGAGAGAGAGAGAGAGAGAGATGGGGGTTGGGAGAGGGATGGAGGTAGGAAGAGGGAAGCGGAGAAGCGCGGTCAGAGGCCGCAGCCGCGGCGAGGAGGGAGGCAGCAATGGTTATTAGTTTTATGCTGAGACGGGCTAACATTTACATTGTTTAACGTGATGGATTCATCTCGAAGCGGCCGGGGCTACCGACGTCAAACATTGACGGTGGAGGCACGGAGAGCCACTGGTGGCCCCGACTCTTTCTCAGGGCCGCCTCTCGTCTCTCTCTCTCTCCCTCTCTCTCTCTCTCAGCCCGGGCCGGCCGAGCCAACCAGTCGCGCTTAGCTGCTAGGGGTACTAGCGGCGCGCCGGTGAGTGCCGGTGGGGCGCTGGCCGAGGGGCGGCCGGGCGAGGGGAGGGTGACCTAGGGGCGAACGAGGCGGTCGGACCACCATCGCCTGCCTACATCAGGAAAATTAAACCAAGCCAAGCGGTGCTTAACGCGGTGGGGCTACACGCGCCGCGCCACCTCCTCCGGCCTCTTCCTCCGCCTCCGCGGAGCCAGCTTCCCTTTTGGGTCCGAGAACCTCCACCTCCTTCGCCTCCTCCGCCTCCGCCGCCTCCTCCACCTCCTGGCACCGCCGGCGCTACCACCGGCCCGTCATCATCCCGAGGCTCGCGCCCCGCGCTCGCTCATTCGCCCGGTCCACGTCTATGCTTTTGTTTGCCCAACATCTCCTATATTAAACCTACCCGCGGTTATGCGCGCGCCTATACTCCGTACACGGGCCTCCATGTGTGCGTAGGTACGCGCGTATCGAGCCTTTCCGGAAAATATTACCGACCGTCAGAGTGTTTACCCAATGCAGAAACCGCGATGCTTTTTTCCCATGGCTCTCCCCCCGACAAGGAAGGCGTGGGACGAGTGCGAGCGCCGGGACTCGCGCCCCCGCCTCCTGCGCGCTCTCCAAGATCCACCGGGCACCGGGGCCTGTCTCGCGGTTGCGCCTATCGACGGACGCTCTCGCGCACGAGGTTCCCGCGAGGAAACTCACCTACGCTTTCAGGATCGACGGGGTCGGCTTTAAATTAAATCTGCGGGGCGAGGCGCGCTCGTTCCTTTCGACGGAATTAAAGTGGACTGCCGGAGGCCTGGGGGCTCCTCGAATGCGCTATCGTGAAAAACAACGCGGGCGCGCTTTCGCGATATGAGCGATCTTAGCCGCTGTTAATTGCTTTTAAGTAACGCACTCGTCCTTTTCGAAGACACTGCAGTGACGTTCGTATCCTTGAATAGGATATTGAAAAGCATCTCTACGGTGTCAACGTCGTTTACGAGGGTATTGAGGTATTTCGCCCAAGTTACTCGGAAAATTCGACGAGCCACGTGACGAAGCGTATTGCCAGGTGCCCTGAATCTATCGCGCGTATTCTTGAATCGTAATTCGGTAACGACGGATGCATACTTGGATTTTACTATATCGACAACTTTATCTTGAATCACTTTGACGAAGCGTACCAGAGCCTGTTCCTTGGTGTGAACGTACGTGAGAAGAAAAGTCAAGCTAAACGCATCTCCGCGCGATTCCGACACTGTCCGAAATAACGAGCAGAACCTTACGCTCTTTAAGCTCAAATCTGGGTCTGCTTCGGAGCGCGAAATACCCATTCTTCGTATACGAGGTACGCGAGTAAGTGCAAAGCGTCTTGGAACGCTTTACGACCGAGGCACATGGAAAGAACAAACAATGCAAGCCACGATGCGCGCGTAGCAACGCGAAGAGGAAAAGAGGTACTTACAAGGACATAACGGAAGTGCCGGAAATGCGACGATCGTCGTCTCGAGGTTTATGATAAAACTGCCATTGAGTCGGCGAGGTTCCTTCCGCTGGAGAGAGATCGTCCCCCGGGCGAACGTTTTCGTAAGGGCTGCCCAATGAGTCGCCGCCCTGGACAGGTATCGGTGGCAAATTTTCGCTGTCGCCATCGCTCTCCACGCCGGAAGAAGACCTGTGCCCTGTTTGTGAAGGTTTGCGGTTCCTTTACTTGTTTATTTAGCGCGACAACCATTGCAGACGTTTGGGCTTGAAGCTGCCTTGGAATGATTTACACAACTGTAATGTCTTAAAACTAATATTCGATCGAAGATATATAGTAATTCAACGAGACCTGTAAAACGCACGGTTTTGGGTATAAATGAAAAAATCACGGCTAAGATTGTACCGTGCATTTCTGCAAAATATGCCAAGGGTAGAGACTCGAATTTCTTTAAAGACAGTTTTGTTGCCTTTTTTCAATTTTACGAATTAAACTTTCATTAGATAACCTACCATCGTTAAACCCCGACCAAAGTCCCTCTCGCACTATCCCGATGTACATAATACGTCAGGTTAATAAGTCAAATTACTACAGCGCCAGGATCGGTGATCCGATGTCCCTGGTGAGTCATTAATATGCAGGATACCGCGTATGAGCAGAGCAGAAATTTAGATCGAATCGGGAAATGCGACGCGAACGACGTTGTTCGCTTACGTAACGATCGATGTCGGCAGCAATTACCACTTTCTGGAGCGATTGCTCGATAGTTGCACGGATTGCGTGCGCCAGATGCGCGGCTATCGGAAAACAAATGACGTAGCAACGGAGCTGAGACCTACTCTTTATGACAGCCGTGATGTCCTGGGTGACGTGCGGCGGAAACTGTCCCAGCAGATCGAGGACCGTGTTCTGCCGCGAATCCCTGATGCCCAAATCGACTCCTCTGTCCAAAAGGGCCCGCACCACCTCCATCTTACCGCAGAGCGCCGCCTCGTGCATCGCGGTGCCAGCGGATGTTCTCGTGTTGACGTCAACCCCGGCGGCAAGAAGCACTTCCACGACCGCCCTGCGAAAATCACGCATCACCGGATTATGCAAACCTCCTGGATATCGTCCATTAGAAGCCTGTGCGACTGTAGTTTCGTGCTAATTCAGTTTCACGGATTTTCTTCTATTTTAAGATCATTGCGGGGACCGCGTATAGGCTTTAAACTGGGTATAGAACGTTTTGGAAGCATTGGTGTACAATTTCAATATTATAGTATAATTTCATCAAGGGCACGAGGAATAGGTTGAAGCGCCTACAAAGTGAGGACAACGTTCTTTAAGACGAGGGAAAACGTTGGTTCCTAATCTAGTGGTAGAGAAGTAAGTAATTTCGCTATGAGCACGCCGTGTCGAGGCATGTATGAACCGGATATTTCGCCCACAGAGCCATAGTAGGAACAATAGTAAGCGTATCGGAATAAAAATCTTGAATCCAACTCGGGCCGTATATCGCATAATCCAGGTACTTTTCATCCTTTCCCCTTATCCCCTTCGTACACCTCGGATACGAAATACGGCTACTCGGTGTCCGTTTATTCGGAGGCGAGGAATCGACATTCGCAAAATCGAGGAGCACGCCGCGAGTAATGAAGCCGGGGGAGGAGATTCGACGAGAGGTACGGGGTCTAAATATAATTAAGGACGCGAAAAAAGGAGGAGGGGGTAAAAAAGTGGCGGAAGATCCGTTCCCCAAGTGGTACTTTCACGGTCCACGGGCAACGAGTGGCTTCTTTCGAGTCGGAGAAAAAAAAACGGCAACGCGAAGCGTGTAGCGTCATTAATCCCCGCCGAGCGCCCACCGCATATGCATTTTCCATCGGGCAATCGAAAGCTCGAAACGCAGATTTTGTTCTCCATCTATCGGCCGGCATGCACCGACTGCAGTGACCGCAGCCATCCGTCGCATATAGGATTGGCGGCTGGGGATCGGATTCGCGTGCACCTATGTTGTTATTACCGTGCCATAGGGGTATTTGTATACTGGCTTACCGAGAGTACCGATATTGAATCCGATAATAGACATTACTCCAAACCCCTGCCCGGTCCCTGCAGCGCCGTCTCCCTGCGACCACCCCCGCCGAGTAGATCCGCCAAATATCATGGCAAGCGAGTGAAATGCGTACGTGTTCGCGGGCACCGTAGCGTAAGCTCTTACACAACGAGTTTCAACGTGTGCGCGCCTCGAGCTGTGCGAGTAAACCGCAGCTCCACACATCGAATCGGGGCTGGCGCCGATGTGCGTGTGCGCGCGCTGCCGCGGCCGCACACGCCGAACCTCGGAGCGTGTCGGTGCGTACGGATGACCGTGCACTTTCGCGAAGAGGCCATATCTGTGCCAAAGTGTGCGCGCGATGTTTTCGGCCGCGAGGAATTGGGCTATGTCGAGATGCGGGGATTAATTATATTCCCGTACGAATCTCGATGCGCGGCGGTAAAAACGTCAAAGGAACGGTGTCTTCGCGCAGGAGTCAACGCGGGTTTGAGTGTGCGCTTGAAATTTATGACACTCGCGCCGCGGCATATCCACTCCTTTCCTCGTGTAGGTACTTCGCGAGAAACGCGATCCTTATTAGCACCGCGATTATCGCGGGGAATACACAATTGTGAGAATCAGCGTAACACCCAGTATGAACGTCGACGACGCGTCTTAATCCGTTTTGCGCGCGTCATAAAGCGTGGAAAAACACGAGCATCGCGAAGACCTCCTTGCGCACATTCGTGCTGGTAGCACGGAGACCTATACTCGAACGAGTACGCCTCGTTCTACGAGTCGCGACCATGGTCAAATACGCGTGTCAGCTTACTTATACACCCGCTTATGCGATATATTCCCATCATCCTACACGCATCCGCGTTCAAAAATTCTGACCATCGATATTCGACGCGTAGGCATATATTTTCGGGCGCCTGCGCGGATACGTACTTTCAAAAATCTACACGCGCACACGTATCCTCTTGCGTGGACTTACAACCTTATATAACTGCACCTATTTCCACATAACCAACTATTCCCAACACCTGCACGTATCTTCCTCCACACACCTATATCCATATACAAACCTACATTCGACGCGTATACCTATCCTCCCTGTACACCAGTGCACGATCGACGCGTACACGCCTAGCTTCCTATATACAGCTGCAGCCAGCGTAGGCGCATTTCGGTGCACGCACCTACGGTCGAACGAGCGTGAGTGTATCTTCCACACCTGTGCGCGGCCGGCGCAAACGTTCTCCCAGCAGTGTCTCGCACGGTGTTATTTAACCAAAATTCGGGCGATAAAATGTCACGTCCCGCACACCCACGGCCGCCATTTCCCCCCAGGAGGGGGGTGTCCACCCCCTCGAGCCGGTGCCGCGCTACCGACGGAAAATGCATTCAACGGGCTGTATATCGCGCGATGCGATCGCATTATAAGCGGCGAGCGGCAGTTAAAGCGATTACCGGCTGCGAAGCTGCATAGAAAAACCGACGTTATACCCGATTACAATGTGACTGCCGTTTCGCGGCGATTCACGATCGCCTCCCCGATTTTCGATCCGACCCGTCACCCCGCCCACGTCCCGCCGATTATTTTAAAGGCTTAACAGCCGGATTACGGGCGCGGACCCGCGATGTTAAATGAGAATGAAACGCGCGAATTAAATGGCGAGCGCTGCGCGAAGGATTGAAAAGCGCTGCGGCGCGGTCTTATGATGTTCTCGCGACTGGCGCTCCTTTCGAGGGGACGAGAAGGAAGGATAAGGACGAGACGTCTTTTTCCGCGAGGTATCGCGAGGGTGTAATGAGTTTGTAATGTGATGGAGACGTATGATTAGGTACTTGCTTCTACATTGCTTCGTGCTATATTCAATATATATATGATTATATATAACATATATAATTTTTCTGTACTGATCGTCGTTATAAAAATGGGAGCAAGATCTAAAATTTCGCGTAAAAGGTAAGTGCGTTTTATATTCTTTGCGATATGAATTTTAAAAGCGGATAATCGGATTATCGTTGATTTACTGATTTTCTTGAAAATCGAACGAACGTGAAAACAGTCTTTAAACTGCATGCAGCCTAATTAGTGTTTTGTATATCGATATACGGCTTTCGTAGTTTTGACGATGAATTTTCAAAGTGATGCTCGACGATTGTAATATCAAAAAGGAAATCGCGTTGGCAGGGTTTATATCGGATACGTACGCCTTAATAGCGATATTGGATTATCGAAAAATACACGGGTATAAACCAGCGCATCCGAATAACGATTCAAAGAATTTATTTGAATTTCGGGAGAAATTCATTTTCGTTATTCGATTGTAGAGTATCAGTGTAACCGATTATCCGGTTAATCTTGCATCATCCGATTAAACGGTTCAATTAATCGAATAACGAACGTTCGTGCTTACAATATCATTTAGTTAACTGAACATTTTTGCCGTGCAATTCAACAATCATCAATTACTTGTATAAATACAAGTAAATTGATTGAGGCCGCGGAGTTTTCTACCGTATTTCAAAATCCATTCTGATCGCGATGCTGCGTCCCCACCGCATAAAAATGCATTAGCACGCTTTATCCTACGCTTTTAATCGCTGCACTGCCATCGATTTATCAATCTTGGCCGATACTTAAGATAAACGCGCCAAATGAAATTATTCAGCTGCCATTGCTCTACGAGGATAAATTCGTGCCACAAAAGGTATATATCTTTAAAATACGAGTTATAACATTTCTATACGTTGATCAAAGCTAATCGAAATTATATCTCCTCACTGTAAGAACCTACTATAAGCACTGCTTATAAATTAAACAGGAACCTTAATCATCGGAAGTTAATATTAATCCACTACCAATTTTATGAGATTCCAAAAATCATCGGCAATCTCACGATTTCCAGATCAAACTTAAAAATCCTCATTCCAAAGGATTTTTTTTGCCAACTTTCGCGTCAAAACTGGAAGAAGAAACGACACTACCCCTTCGGGGTGACGCGCCACCACGAGGTCAGAGACTCCAAAGACCTCGCATCGATAAAGAGTCCGTTCACCTTTGCGATCGCCCTGGACTTGGGTCGATATATTGTGATGGAAATGATTAATACGATTCTCGTAATCGAGAGGCGGCCAGCAATCCACGCGGATGGGTAGAGAGGCTACCGGCGTGATGCGATCGGATGCGCTCGCATAGCTCGAGGAGGGACGAGAGAGCAATCGACAGGATGGTAATATAGGACGTGTAACCAGGAGAGGGTTGGATCGGATCATGCCCGTTGGAGGATGCATATATCGCGTTCGAAGGGATTACGCAACGCGGTGCTCTCTGATTGGCTCTAATGACCAACGCTGCAAATGGCTCGACATCATTATGGTCAGCTCCAACGGTTCCATTGTTGCTCCGCGATACAATGAGCGATGCGCATTATCCAGTAATTAGCGCGGTAAGGTCGGATGGAAAAACGGCCCAAGATGCAGCATGGGTGTTGGCCAATGGGATAATCGTGCGACGCTTCGGACGGATAAAGAAACGGCTCGAAATTCGCGGAGCATCGAGCTCGGCGTAAATGGGACATTCGGTTGGAAGCGACGCTCCGAAGGAGAACGACGAAATATTCGTGGATATTGAGAGCTCTACGCGAAATACGCGATTGAGAGCCACGAAGTATTTGAGGTAACACCACGAGGTTTCTTCATTCTCCAAAAGAGGGACGCTACCAATTAGTATATAAAAATAATAATCGACTTTCGAGATAGGGATCGGTTTTAAATCGATTACCATTTCGAAGGAGCTCGGAGAAAAATAATCTTTTAAGAATAAGATCTTACCTGTGGCCATTGCGGGATGCCAAGTGCAGAGGCGTGTGAGGGAATATCAAGGAGGACGAAGAATTGCGCAGAGGGACGATCAGTTCCGGATATGTACTCACGAGTAGCTCCACGGTCTCCAATCTAAACACATCGAGAAATTCCTTCGTAAAACATTCGCGCCCCGTAGTTATGCGAACTTCGACGTACGACGATATGGTTATATCGAAAAGTGTCGGTGTAAGTTTCGGCACCCCCGATTTTATTTTAAAAAATGGTATTTACCTGCCATATTGTGCAGCTAGGTCGAGCGCAGACTCTCCCCGGCTGTTGCGGATGCTGGGGTCGCATCCGTACTGCAACAGCTGCGCCACTACTTCCGTATGGCCATACTGTGCAGCACAGTGCAATGCTGTCTCGTTGTCCTTGGTCTATAATAGTACAAACCGGTGTCTCAAATTAAATAATCGCGCCAGGACTATCCGATCGATCCTGGCAAAAACTTACCAATCACATTTGCGCGATTTGGTAACTAGTTCGAGTTAAATCACGATCCCCAAAACATTTCGTACAACCGAAAACAAACTTACGAGCAAATATAATTGCGTAAACCCATGCAAAATTTCCATTCTCGTATTAATGACAATGTTCCACGATACGCAAATGAAATACTTTACTCAATGCGCGTATATAACTAATTCCGCAAAACAATTTCGGAAAATTAATGAACATTTCGTATCAAATACGTTCTCTTGAATCATTTTAAAGCTGTTCAAAAATTGACAAACCAATGCAAAGGAATAACGATGAGCCAAGAAGGGGTGGGCGAATAAATACATAAACGAGTGATCGATGTCGCTCACCGTCAAATTCACGTTGGGTACGGATGGTCCCTGGGTAAGAATCAACCGCACAATTTCGGCATCGCCCGCCCAGGCTGCCAGATGAAGCGGCGAAGAGCCTTTGGCGTCCACGACATTGGTCGAGGCCTCATACTGGAGCAACAATTTCACAACGTCCCTGGGAATAAAGGAGGGCGCCGAAATTAACGTTAAATTAAGCACAAAACCGATAAATCGATATTTCGCCAAGTGTACGACGCTGAGAGAAGTTTGCGGGAATAATTACGCGTCGATAGATAAGTGGTTTATTTTCATATAACCAAGTCTACGCGAAATATTTCACGATAAAGTTCAGGAATATAGAACACTTCGTATGATTTAATCCGTTAAACGCCCAACGCCAATACTCGAGTATAGGTCAAGTTTTATACTTCAAAGCTTCTCGTTTATAATTGCTTACGCGATTTCGAGGAGTTTTTTATTTATATCCCGTAAATCGGTAATGACTCAAATTATACACTTTTATTCGACAGTGGAGTTTGCGAACGCGAAACGCATTACCGAGGTATAACGATCGATAGCGGAATCATCGACGAGTTTCTACTTTTATAGGGAAAGCGCGATTCTCCTTATCAAGCATGCGCGTTAAATATTTTTTGGCAATGAACGTAAGTCCGTAAATTATGCCTACCTATGACCGTTGAGAGCAGCATGATGAAGAGCAGAATATCCACTGGCATCTTGCACGTTAGCTCCGGGACCACGGCGTAGACTACAAACAGACAAACACACTTTCACGTTACCTCGTGTACTTCAGCATCTATGCCGTGGGCGCGGAGTTCGCCTCTTACAAAATAACACAGGAGAACTCCGCACCTGGACGCAACCCAGCAGCAACGGGGCTATATAGCGCCGTGCGAAACCAGCAAACGGGGCAAAGAACGCGCACTTAACCGAGCAATGAATACGAGATGCTGTTCACCGCGAACAAAAGATCCTCGTGGAGTATCTTATTTAATACGGATAAAGACTCTAAACGCGACGTTTCTAAGTCCGCTCCTAATCAAATTAACGCGCGCTTCTCCCTCCAAAAGTTTATCCGCTGGACGTGGATGAAACAAACTTTCCAGGATAAAGAAAATGTATAATAAACCAAAGCAAAACCACAATGGCATTGCCGAGCTATATATGGCACGCTACGAGTTTCACGATTCCAACTCATGCTTATTTTTTTTTTTTTTTAATGAATTAGCGTCGACAGCTCAGGTCTTTAGCCCGTCAACTCCCGCTTCTCGCCTCTCTTCCTTCATTATCAATCTTCAGCACCGACCGCCAAGACGAATTGTCCCCGAACTTACCAGGTTCAAGGTAAATTCCAAGCCACCAGACCCAGGGATATACTCGCGCCTCTCCCGGCCGACGGGCAAACCGTATCGCGAGTATCCCGCGCTATTATCGCGCAAGGGTTTAACCATCGTCCGTGAGAGTGGCACAAGTTAGAGCCGGTCAGACGTCCATTATTTGGCACGGTCGTTTGAGCTCCCCGATTGTCAGTTGGGTAACAACACCCGGTAACGATCGTCCACCGCGGGCCCCATTTCCGCAATTAGGAATTCATGTTGACTCGCGGTAACTAATACCCGCCGGCTATATGGGTTTGCGGAGGCAAAGAATCGCGGGCGGCGCGTTACAGTATCGGCACGTTGCAGACGGTTAGCCGGCACAATGGGCCTCGCGGACAGGAACAGGTTCGCTAATGAAGCTTCCTACATCCAACACATGTTCTCATTACGCGCCTTTGTTGCGCCCATGCCGAGATAAACGCCGGCCACGCTGGCCCCCGCAAACACGGCGTAAACGCGCCCTGCCCCAGGGCCAAGCGCGGACCGACGCAATACTCCCTCCTTCCTTGGCCCCGCGTCGCTTCTTGCGGCGCTTCCTTCGATATCCAGATATTTCTCGTTATCCCGTCTCCTTCCGAGTGGATCCGATGGAGGCGCCGACTACTTAGCCCACCCTCCGGCCGCACCCCCGGCCGGGGATCCGAATAAAGAGTCCTCGACTTGCCCCGATTTGATAAGCGACCGGGAGAAATATGAAATGCGCGAGGAGGCAAACACTCGGTGCTCACCGTGTGGAAGGGAAAACGTTATGGGATTCTTTGTTCGAGGGAGAGAAAATTTGTTTCGCCTTGATCCTCCTTGGGTTGATCCGCGCGGTGGGGATTGTTGGGTTCGTGATGCGAGGACGACGACGATTCCTCGTGACCTGACCTTTTTTTCTCTCTCGACGAAGATCGATGTGGAAATTGGCGATCGAGGAAAGGCGAGAATCGTTCCCCGATTAGGTACTGGATCGCGGGTTATATCGATAAGAATAAGGTCGATTCCACGAGCTGGGCGATCGAGAAAGAGCGAGGGGATTATTGCGTTGAAACGGCGATCTGTATATTCTTCCAGAGATAAAGCGCGCGTCGTTACCATAGCGGCAGCCCACCAGCGGAAAACTCCAAGTTCGCATCTCCGAAATTCAGGGTTCGAGTAGCAGCCGTTGAGGCGGAACGTGCGCCAAACAGTGGGTTACGGGCTAAACGGCTACGGCGGGCCATTCCCAAAGAATCAATCCCGAGCAAACGGATGGAGTACCGCTATCGTAACCGAGGCCATTTAAATCCACGGCGCGGTTTATGAGTTATGAAAGGGAGATCAAACAATCGACCCGCCGGTCTGCAACCGCGGCGCGTTACGAAGTTACGCTAATGGATCCGGGGAGATATGCGCGCGATAACTCTAACGATTATACCCATAATCCATTTTCCTTCCGAACCGATGATCTCGCCGGGCGAACAAGGACGTCGGAAAAGTACAAAAGTCCCGGTTTTACCTCGTTAACCGAGCACATTCAGGCCGAACCTGGAGGGCTGGGTAAGGCGGCCGCCGTTAAAGCATCGCCCGCGCGGTTTACCCAAAACAATTATACGGAGCCGAAGACTTTCTCTCTCGCACCAGCCCGACATCAAACGGCGGCGTCATTAAGCAGCGTCGTCATTAAACTTTCGGATAGCGGGGCTCGAAGCGAATCGACATCTCGTCGGGCGGCACGCGCTCTCGATCCCGCCCTTCCGCACTCGGCCGACCTTTAAACCATTGTAGCCAAGATCAAAAACGGAAGAGGAAGGAAAAAACTGTCGGCCTACGCGCAGACTTGTGGCGCGTGTACGTAAGAGGCCGCAAAAAGGAGCACTCCAGGTTCCGGCGGGAGAAGTTCGAGGAGCTTTCGTCGAAGAAAGAGGAGGAGAGGAAGGAGCCCGACGCGCACGTGTTGAATTTACTTTCCTCACCCCCTTCCACTCCTCCTCCTCCTCATCCTCCTCCTCCACCTCCTCCTCGCCCTGAGCCCCCTTTGCCCCACCGGCTTGACGGCTGGTGGCCGTTCGAGTAGAGGCGCGTATTTGTCTCTCCGCGCCCTAACAACGACTGGGGTGCCGGCTCTCGCGAGGGAAGTGCGCGACACGCGCATCGTCGACTTTACTTCCTCCTCCGCAGACACGACGCACTTCGTCAATAATGCAAATCTCGCGAGGCTTTCCTCCCCGCGATGTAATCTCGTCGATAATGCACATGGCGAGTGTGCTGGAGATTTTCTTTGAAGGTTACCGATACCGTCGATAATGTACCTCGCGCGCAGGTTAAGCCGCGGGTTTGGGCTACTCCGGGGAGTATGGAGTTCGGCTGGCGCTTCTCTGATGACCAATCGAACGCAACGATGGAGATTCCGTTGGATCTTTTAAGAAGAAATCGATAACGCTCGATGCTCTTTTATGAATATTTTTCGCAGGTGTGGTTAGGACGCGGAAAAACTTTCGCGAAAAATAGAGATCGCTATATAAATAATCGATAAAATAAATAAAACAAAAATCGAGAAAAGTAATAGGCATAACATTTATATCCGATCCACCTACAGTACGTATATAACGTGCCCAGATACACGATCGCTTCCAAACGCCTAATCGTACTTACCACCGATCTACAAGAACATCGTATACACGATCTTCGACATGAGCTCCTAAATTCGATACACAGACGCGTACATCGCAAAAAGCAGCGGTGGATTCCGAATCGGAGGAATATTCTCGTGTGTCGTTTCCCAGCAATAGCCGGTAGCTCGTCGCCGAAGTGCGTCGCGGCGGCAGAGAAGAAAAAAGAAATTGGCGATGCGCACGTCGTGCATTCCCCTTGTTAAGGCCAACTACACGGGCGCACCCCTTATACGGCCCGGACCCACGGACAGCATATGCGCGTACGAGTACGTCGGAATGGCCACGACGTCCTCGCCCCCAACCCCAGTCGGGGACGTTTGACTCCAGGCCGCCTTTCTCTTTCTCCCGCATCCCCATCCCCCGAGCCTCGCGCTCCTCATCCGCCCCATTCATCGAGTTCATCCGCTCGCCCAAGTTCCTTAATTAAACCCTGAAGATTGTCTGCAAAAAGGACATCGCCCAGTGCCCTCGACGTCTACGAACATTACGAATGGGCGACGAGGGGACGCGGGAGATACAAGCGCAGGGGAGGTACGGGCCCAATGAAAGCGGCCGCGCCGTCTGTCGAGCACCGTATAATGGTAATTTCTTGCCGGTCTTAATCAAGACACCGAGCGATCGACGGCCAAAAGTGGGCGCGCGCTGGCTCGCCGCGCCGCGGACGATCCTCCCCGTTGTTTTTGCCTCCTCGAGGGCCAAGCTTCCCCCGGAGGAGCCGGGCGGATGCGCTCTTCCGCGTCCACGACCGTTCCAGGTCGTTGGTACGGTGCAAGGCGAGGTGAAACGCGTGATCGATGTATCTTGACATTCCTACGATTATAAGCCTCTTACAATCGAGAATAAGGGGATACTTGGCTGCTCGCTCGTAAAGTGGATATTGCTTTCTGTAATATCTATGAGCGATCGAGGCGAATCGTCGCTGTCCTAATTTTATATTATCTGGTAGATAGCTTGAAAGACGACGAAGAGTGAGTTTGTTTATCGTTACATAGCCCCCTCCTTTCTATTCCACGTCCGATATCAACTAAAATAATGTCGTGCAGATGATACGAATAAGGGGAGTAAAAGATTGTTATAACGTAAAGCGATGGAAGGAAATTTGGGTCGCGAGGGGTCAAGGTTCGAAGGACGATATCGAGGTATTACTTATATTCGTAATTTCCATCGTTTCTAATGTCGAGCGTACAGCACCGTGAGCATTTTGCAAATTTATGAGGGAAAAGTAACACGGCGGCGCTTAAAACGGAATTTTCACGAGGACTTGATCTCATTGAATTACGCGGACTTCCCCCAACGCTCGAGAAACGGAGGCGCAATAAAATGCGGAGGGATAAGAGAACTTCTATCCGGTGCTTTCCGGTTCTGCGAACGTGAGTGCTTAGTAGGAACGCACCCTTAGGCCGAACGCGGATGGAAGAGGAAAACTAGGCTGAGAGGGCGACAGGGTAAGAGAGAAGGAGAGGGAGAGGAGGCGACAGGAGCAGAAAGTTGCGAGGGTGTATACGCGCGAGGGGTGCTAGGGCATCAATCGATAGTTTCCTCCGGCCAAGAGGAGGGAAACGATACGTGCTGATATAGCAGAACGTCCTTCTTGGGAAACACTTCGAACGTGCGACAAAAAAAAAGTGAAGTCCCTCTTCTGAATGCATCCCATGCACTTCTGCACCTTGCGACCCCCGGGGAATGACTTTTAACGGTTTCTCGATTAATTGCAACCGCTCGCCGACGTACAAAAGCGATAAGAAGGAAAGTGACCCGATGCTCGATAAATATGTAATAAATATTATTACGCGCTGTCTAATTCTATATCCAGGTTTACCATACGTTTGTTTTTACGATCTCACACTCCAGTCTTGCGCATCGACGAATTCCTGCCTATTTTAGAGTCCAAATATAAATCGTATTGTTATAATAAACGTTAAGGTTGTAAATAAGTTTGGAAGGATTACGAAAAACGCGATACGGATGGACCTATCGTCGACGCAAATGCCCGGAATGGCTCTTTGATAAGAGGAATCGCTCCCAGCAAGAAGCAATCGGCGGTCAGCCCTTTCGTCGGCCGGAGGTCGTGATTAAAATTATTGCCCAACCGCAGGGTCAACATGTCGCTCGAACAAAGGCTAAACACATCCGCGGTTACTCGTACGCGAAAAGCGGTGCATCCATTCCGCGATTAGCATCGCAAAATTTTTCTCCCCCGTACGAGGGGTTGCCTTTTGCGAGAGCCAAATAATGCATCGAACGTGCAGACAAAGTTATCCTAGAATGTTTCCCCGTCCGACGAGTGTTTTCGCCATGTGTAGAAAAGAGCTGGAATTTTATCGTAAAGGTATGAAAATTAACGGACGTTATCGTAACGAGAAGTTCGATTAGGATTACGTAATTTGACAAGGATACGACAATTTGTAACGTTTGCATAAACGTGGGCTCCGATTGATTGCATAAACACGAGCTCCGATCAAAATAACCGAGAATAGCACTATAGCGTAAAATCGCTGTTACACGGGAATAATGTACGATTACTCCTAAACGGTTGTAAACGATGGCGGTAATTATGATAAGATCATAAGCGCAGGTGTACGAGTATGGCCGCATATCTTCGGCCTTAAACAGGCCGCTCTGCATAGCCGAGTTCCAGAGCCATTGGCTTTACACTCCATTAGGAGAATTTACAGTTTCGAGTTTGCCAACTTCGTTGAAATAACGGCAAAAGGAAATGGCATAAAAGTGCTGCGTAATACGATTTTCAATGTTCGAAGTAATCTTTTTTCTCATCGCGGGGGAACGATGTGGGTTTTTCCTAAAGATACGTGCATTCCTGAAATATTTACGGTGGATTTGCACGCATTACGGTCGTAGCGAGATACGCGAAATTAACCGCGGTAATAAGTGCCCCGAGTGGAATTATCCTCGATGCGTTTTGCTCATCTACGTACGGTTCACGTAGGATCACAGGAGTACCGTTTCTCAAGTTATTTCCAGTTACGATGAACGTACGTCGCTTTAATGGAGTAAAGCTCCCTCAAAAGAGCGTTGGTCGAAGCTGCTTCAACGTAATAATTCTCTCGTAAAAATGTTTAAAAGAAAGGAGCATTAACCAGAATTACATAACCAACGCCGTGTGCGTATCTCAAACACATATACATACATCGCATATACCCAATACACATCTTCGATATAATAATATCGAATGCCAAACAAAATCCGCGCGTACATCAAAGGGCCGGCGGTTTGCCAAGGAGAAAAAATAGCGGTTAAAGTCCTCGGTTTAAAAGGCACACAATCCTTCCGATGAATCCCGAACGATCCCTTTCCCTCTCGTTCGCACGGGCGGCTGCGTTTTATATTGCTTTTCTGTGATCTTGACAAGGAGGGCAAAAAGGCCAAGCGCGATATGGAGTAGCGGGAGTAACGTGGGGCGAGAAGAGGATGGTACGGGGCGAAGGGGTGGGGCTCGGGGGGCTGGGGGGAGGCTACCTTTAGCGGCAACTCGCCGCGGGCTTCCTTTGTAGTTATGGACAAGTTGCATCGCGGCGACGAGAGGCAATTTGTTAAAGGTACGCGTTTGTCGTGATACATTTAAGATGCGCCGCAGTCAGCCACCGTCGTGTCCGTGGCGCACGATCCCTCGACTCTCATCGCCGCCCCGAGGGCCGCTCTCTCCCTCTCACCCTCGCGCCCTCCTCCTCCCTCTCTTTCATCCGCCCCAACCCTCCTCCTTTCTCCTTTCGAGCTTTGCACGCTCGAAAACTATTACAGGTCACGGAATATTCTGTATTTTTAATTCCGACGCTTACCGGAGCATCGCCGAGGTATTTAGGATTTTTCAATTCGCGTCCTTATGCACGGATTGCGACGTAATCGGTTACGCGATTCTGAGGGTCGTCCACGAGGTTGGGAGAGATGTTCGGTACTCTCCGCCTTCGATCAGATTAGCCGGGTATTAGGAAAACGTTGCAACTTGGCGGAGAACGCGATAGAAGTATTATCCAGTGCGGTAACTTTGGCAGGGACGAGTCGCTCGTCGAATATTCATGAATGAGTTTGCCTCGTTTATAATATAAAGCGTTTAACCGAAAACCTATTACGAAGAACGGTTTTCCCGTCGTTGTATAGATATCGCGTGGAAAAACGAAGATATAACGAGTATTATCGAAACTCGGCCTTTTCTTTTTTCCCGGAATTTACAAATTACATCCGTTACGATGGGATAACTTCACGGTGGGAAATCGAGCACGGCCGCGTTTTCCTCGACACATCCTCCCTCCGAGCCCACGATGGACGGTCGACCGTGGTGTGCGCGGTCATCGGAAAAAAGAAAACGGCGTGAGGCTACGCTTCGAAATGCGTGAGTGCACTCAAAGCACGCGCGTGCATCGGTGTGCGTGTACGCGGTGCCTCTCGAAAACAAAGCCCTCGCCCCGGCGTGACTTAATTAACGTAGGAGCGGGAGGCGTCTGCAAAGTCAAGAAGTTCGCAGGACTGGGTCAATAAAGACGCGTCCCGCTGCGTGTTTCGACTAATTGCTCGTGCATCGGGACCGAGGCATCGACCCACGATCGAATAAGGCCGGCATCCTCGCCCCCGCGCCGCAAATTTATTCAGCCTTGGCATTTGATCCAATGAACGGTGGCATTCTACTCCATCGATGCGATAATAGGCAATTTATTAGCGTCCACGCAAATCGACGGAACGTGAATCGCTCCCGAATGGCTATGAAAATCCCTCGGATCGCCTATAACTCGAAATCAGGGCGCGCGCGCGCGCGAATCGGTTTCGAGATGCTGCGACCAGCGAGAACAAAAGCAAAGGCGAAATTATGCTGCGACCGAGCGGCATGTATCGGGAAAGCCGGAAATCGGCCGATCGCTCGATAACGATCGAGCTATCCCGGGAAGATCGAATAAGGTCGGAATTTCTCATTCCCCGCGGAGGAATTTATTCGGCCTCGGCATTTAATCGAATGGACAGTAGCATCCTACTGCGCCGGAGAGATAATAGGCAATTTATTATCAGCTACGGGAATCGGAGGTACGTAGATACCGGATAAATGGATTTAGAAGTCCCTGAAATCGTGTACCCACGAAAAATCAACGCCGCGAACGAGTTTCCAACCGCGAGAGACTGGCGGGATGAAAAGGAGAGCTAATTAATTATCGTTCCGCCGACGATTGTAATAATCCCCGTAAAGTAATTACCGATTCGACGTACACCGAGCTGTCGGGCAATGATCGGATAAGGACGAGGTTCTCGCGCCTATCGAGGAAATTTATTCAGCCTCGGAATATAATCGAGTGGACGCTGGCATTCTACTCCGCCGGTGCCATAACAGGCAATTTATTAGTGACCACGCGAATCGGCGGAACGTCGATGTCGGCTGAATCGATTTAAAAATCTCACCGACGACCGCCTGCAGCTGGAAATCCGTCCTGCAGACGAGTTTTTCAATACGCCCAAACAAGGCAAAAAGTGAATCTATTAACGTATCACGGATAATGGACTATCGGGGATTCAAATCTCACTTATCGTCCCTTAATTTTTTTTCCATGCTTAATGTATGCGACCAGAGACACGTCGATGGGGGACTCTCACTCTCGGAAATTAAACGAGTATAGATACAAATACTAGCCTTGGTCGGCTGTGGCGTAATAGATAGAGGTTTGAACTTCCGCGTGGAGCTGATACATTATCGGTTTGCAGTGTCGTATAACGGCTGAAGACCTACGACTTCTATGGAAAAAAAATCTTTATCTAAAATACCTGATGATCTCTGAAACTTCCTGATATGCACGTACGCTCTAAACTCTATGCAAATTATATTATCCTAAAAGGTAAGTACTAAGTTGACAACTTTATTGGTTATCATCGAAAATTAAACGTACGAAGGAGTGATTATTCGGCTTCTGGGTCTTCGAATTTCTGGGATGTAAAATATATCGGTTATCCGAGAGAACCGACGTTCTTCACGATGCGTCTCGTTCGAACGGTTATCGTTGACCCCGGAAAATAAATAGCTGCCCAGCGCGTGAGTCCCTTTATCGGTTACCGTAAATAGAAAATGGAGCGAGCCGATAAGCGTTAAAGTCGTAGCACGTCGCTTTGATGTTTAAAATTAGAAACACTTTAGGGCGATTATTTCGAGACGCCGATTGATTCCCCGTATACGTGTGCCCTTAGAAACGAATTTGCCGCGCCGGAAAATCCGTCTAGCGTGGCAGAATAGGAAAAACGCGATGAGTAATACGAATTTAGATGATTAGCACGGAGGCTTATGGCCGCATTCGTATCATCTCATCTACATAGATCGTCGCGGTACACGCACTCAGGATGATTCATGGTCACGGTGAAATCATGAATAATCACTCGACAATGACACTCTCGACCAATTCGTACGAGCAAAACGGTCGCAACGAGTGAACATTTCAACGTACGTATTTTCCCCCGCGATAGACGGAATTACCATCGTATGTATAGAGAAATTTACGTTTCAAATGTGACCTAGATTTCCTATACATCCCGTAACAAATTTGTTCGAGAATTTACCGTTTAGTACGGCCTAAGATAACGTGGTCAGAGGCGATAAAAAAAAAAAAACATTGGACAGAGTGTTATTAATTCCGAAACACAGAGAAGCACGAGTAAGCGTGAAGATTAGTTATCAAAACACGAGATCTCGCCGAAAATGAAATTACAACCGCGAGAAAGGCACGATCGATAGAGTATTTTTTGCGCTTTCCACGAAATACTTATTCGCGAAATTATCCTTTAACATTGCCTAAACGGAGCTCGTTTAAGACGTTTCAAAATTATCGGCAAAGCGTGGTAGATATCTCGAAGGAGTGGGAGATGAGATACAAAAGTAGGCAGGAAAGCGGGCAAGAAATTACTACCGAAAGTCGGCGATTAGAGCGGCGGATATGCCTTCCCGAGAGTCTTTCGCAAACCTGGCATCCTAATCGCGGGATGAGCGCGATCAATCGAGCGTGGGTACGTCGCAGGGAGCAGAGCCGGCTCTTCCAAGTCCTGGATAGACGGACGAATCTCGAGATATCGGCTCTCCTCCCGCCCTCCACCGCACGCTATCGCGGAAACGTTCCTGGGCGAGAACGTAAACCTATCGAATCTCATCCCCACGGAGTAAATTATCGTGCCAACGATTGCACACCACCGTGACACGTATCGGGCGCTCGACGGATCGTGACCACCGGGTACTGGACCCTCGAGGATTCCCCGAGATCAACGAGCGGATATTGAATCGGGGCAAAACGCGAGACGGTCGACAGGGAGAACGTGCGGGCAAAAGCAAAGTATGGTACGGTGACACCCACCTTGCCAGCGGACCGCTCTTCTTCGCTCGTTGACCCAAGATCTTCTCCACCACGGTGACATTTCCGCTCCTCGCTGCCTCTAGCAGCTCCTGGTCCTTCCCCATGGTCCATTTACACCGCGAACGAACCACGGTCTTCACCTGCACACTTGTCAATTACTGTTTTTACTACGATTACTCGCGTTTCATTGATCCAGCGTGGCCATCTTGCCGCGACTGCAGCGCCACCTGCCGGTCACCCAGCGCGACCGATGGAGCTGGTGGGACTGAGTGAGCGAGGAGAGAGCGAGTGAGAGCGAGTGAGAAGGAGAAAGGGAGGGAGAGAGAGAGACAGAGGATGGAAGGTGGCGCAGAGGCGCCGCGCTTGAGTGCGAGAGGGACAGCGTGATCGGTACAGCGCTCGGGCGTGTGCCTAACTGTTAAGTGACAGCTGTTGCGCTGTACCGATTTTCTTTGTCGTCGCGTCGGCCTCGTTCTTCCGCGATCTTTCGAACAACGAACTCGTCTCAGCAAATCGGGCCAATATGGGGCGCGATTCTTTCGCGCGTCTGACGATTTTCCTTGCACTGCTCCTCGCCGGCGTTTGTACGGCGCAGGATACCTTCTCCGACAAACCGCTCGTTAGTGAGTACATAACCTCAAAAACCCGGCGTACCTTCTTACTTTCCAACATCTAGGTTCTTTCACCCATCCTCTGAACAAACACTCAAGAATTCGTTAAATTTATAATTGCAATATGTATAACGATAAAGTATAGTACGGATACACGCAGATCGTGTTTTTCTTTCAAATTCGACATTTGGAATATCGTGGTCCTGTAGCCTGCGATGAGTTCTACAAAAACTACTGGGTGTTTACTAACATGTAGAACGTTGGAATTCTTGATGGGTATAAAAAACGCTACTTCAAAAATTGGCTATTTGAAATATATACATTGTATATTTTGGATTTTATCCCAATTTACTTTGTTATAGGTTATATAGAAATATTTGGGTATATTGTAGCTTACAGAGTAATGTGCGTGGTGCCTTTGTACATATTAAAAATCGGGAAGATATTTGATTTTGCTACTGTTTTAAGACTGTTTACACAAGACTGTTAGGTTGGTTATTAATATTCATGAAATTATACAGGGCTATATTAATATTTTGTAATATGCAGGACAAGAGAAGATATACAATGAGAAAAATATAATATATATTTACTATATATATGTAACCTTATTAATAATTTTTCTAAAATTGTCTGTAAGATTCATTCTGCAAGGTACTACATAACCTATGCATTATGGCATTTGTACTAAAAGTTGCACTTGCTTTTTTGTATAAAGCATTTCATATAAATGTACATGTTGCTTAAGATAAATTGCACTTCATTGTTGCAATCGATTAGAAGGGATGAGTTGCGAAGCGTTATCAGAAATTTATTGACGTGAGATACAAAAACCTATAAATCATCGTATGCTTGCAATCATAATTGTGAACTACAATTAGAGTAAAAAATCAAGAAGTCTTAATTTATGCGCCATGATGGTTACCAATTATGTCCGGAGATGATCAGCGTAATATTGGATTTTTTAGGACTCTCATGCCCAATGTACTAAATAATTTACAGATACCAGCGTAACACTGAAATTTACAAATAATGACAACCTTGCTATGAAACTGGTTTCATTTGCTCCAGTCAGCAACGTAACGATCGAAGTGAACGATATAGCCTCAAATAAATCGTTCGTTCTATTACAAGTCCATACTTACCAATATAATGTCACATTGTCCTACGATAATATGCATCTCGATAAAGTGTCAAATAGAAGCATATTTGGCTCAAATATGGGACTTTACCTTAAAGTAAACTTAGAATCTCCAACACTGGCAATTTTGAAAAATGATAACGTACATCGAGTTGATGCTCTACTCGTAGCCACTGCCTATGACAGCAATGGTGAGTATTAATAATTAATTATTCCACAGTTTATGATAATTAGTTTGTATATCTTTTATTTTTAATACAACGTTTTTGCCATACATATATTTTATGTTTTAATATATCGATACTTTAAACCGATCTCAATTTTTAATAGATAAGAAATAAATTGTAAGTGAAAAAGAGAAATAAATAAATAATACTCTAACTTAAATCTATTAATAATTTGTAACGTACTACATTTACAGCTGTATATTTCTTCGATGTGCAGTATTTATATTTATAATACCTAATTCGCTCCTTTTGTATCTAATTTTTTGGCACAGATATCACAATCTGGCAGCATGATCGAAAGCTTAATAAATTTAAGTACACCATTTATTCTTTACTGCGTGAAGAGAGAAACTATCTATCGCATATAAATTTATTTTTGGGACAAAAGACATTTATAAATTATTCGATACACAAAATGCCGAACACGTTCGATCACGCATTTTTGCTAAACGCTTTGAAAGTAATTAACATTTACCTTCATATGTTTCGCACCGTACGATTATCGATAGGACTCGCTAAATTTCCGACCCACGCTGTTTGCAAAATCTGCAATTAACATATTAAGTACGGTCCACGTATTTTAACATATTTCCGAAGTTAATCCTTAAATACGAATCGCGTTGGTTTGAGCGTAATCGTTTTGACATATAAATACCGAGCATTTCTTTGTGTCCTTTTCACGCTTGTATGATTTTACACACATATACTTAATCCACACCAACATAAAATTTCACTTATCGAAAACCATGTAATACGAGGCAAACAGATACCTGGTACGCCTTTGTAGTAAAAATTAATATAAACACCCATAAGTTCTTTATCAATGGCACACACCAAGAAAAACTCTGTTCGATAAATATTAAAATAAATCCAAGACCGTAATACACGCAACATCGGCTGAAGTCACGTAAAATTACCATAATACAGAATACGTTAATCTCCAGTGGCCCTAGATCCGAACCAAAAGTCTCACTCGCTCTAAATTATTTTTGCGTAAACCGTGTGCACTTAGCGATATATAAATTGCGCTAAAAAAGAAAGAGAAAAAAAATAATGCATGTCATAAAGTTACCAGCGCGATAGAACCGCGGGCACACGTTTCAAAGTTCGTACCAAAGCTTTAGAAAACCGTCCCGTAAAACATCACTCGATAGCCACGGTTCTCGTGCGGCGACGTTGGACCGCGAGGGATTAATACGAGCAGCTTATTGTCTCCGCAGCACCGGTACCGGGTGGCTGCAACATGGAGTTCGACACAGAGATCGCACCCTATAAAAAGCTATTGGTGCGCGATGAGATGATAATAGTCGACACGCAGCCGGCCTCGGTGCCCGTGGACGATGGGCGCGAGCCAAATTGCGAGAAAAATCCGGTGAAGCTCGAAATGTATCGCATGTACTTACCGGAACAGGACTTTAGTCCGGATGTTTACTTCGAGGCGATCGGCAGTATGTTGACGGTGGAGGATGTCAGGAGGAATGGCCATCAGGTATCGCGTCATGGATGACGCTAGATCAACGAGAGTGACTCTAATCGGGGATATTTGTCGATAGATACCGTCTCCCATTGTCTCTTCGCCAATGCGATACGTCTTCAGCGCATACAAGGGCATTGGCTCGATTTACGTGGCGGTGGCCACGTATAGAAATTATTCCTCGGCTTATATTCCGGCGTTTACGTACGCTTGTAGCCCCGTGCTTTACCTCGAAACGTGCCACATGCTACGTACGTCCTTTTCACGTACCCTATAGCGACCGATATTATAGATGTAGTTGATGGACTAGGAAATACTATTCCTTTCCTCGTCAAACTTTATTTAAAATCGTTCTTTTTTCTTTTTGTTTCACAATTTTCACGATAAAGTTCCTTCTTACAAGATAAAGCGACCAGATTGTTTTTTGGAATTATTATTTACCTTGCAAGGTGTATTTGTATATTTAAAAATAGAAACCAACCATTCATCCTTTCTTTCAGCCGATACGTTTTCGAAAGTACTGAACACAGTGGTACTCTTCGTGGGCTTTTTCCTCGTTTTCCTAGGGCATAGGTGTCCGATAGTCGACAGGGCCGTTCCGGTGTATTTCGTCGGGTGCGTTATCGGATACACCGCTGCCATTAGTGCCGCGAAATTCGATACGACAGGTAAGGACGCATCGAAATTTCGTAAGACGTGCCACGCTTACAGGCTTAATCCTTACACGCAAGAATGTTACTCGCTCCGACATGTTCCATACGATACGTATTTTTCAGCCAACGTCATTATCGCGGCGTCATCTGGAATGATAGCCACCGTCCTGTGGCTCATTTGCACGTGCTGCATGAGACTCTGCCAGAACCTCGTCTTCGGCTTGATCCTCGGCTACCTCTACGCCTGCATCTCTTACTTCTGTGCCCCAGGTACTGTGCGCCAGCCTCGAGGAGAACGGGCGTGAAACGATAGAAAGCGAAACCGGAAATACGGCGTTCACCCTCTGGCCGGGACGAGCGGAGCACGAGGGGCTGTTGCAAATTATAGGAAAATAATGAAAGCCAGCTTAAAGGCGGAAGAGTGTAACGGGGGAAAGTGGGGCTGGGGCTGGGGTTGGGTGAGCGGGGGGGGGGGGGGCAGAGAAAGAGGGAGCTCACCGCCCCGAAGTTAGTTTCAGTTTGGCGAAGGGATGAAGCACAGTCAGTTCCCCCCGTAGCTTCTATCAATGTTGTCCGCTCATGTGGAAACTTCGCCCGCCGAATCCCCCATGCAGAAGCAGCGGGCATTCGCGTTGCCTCCTACCTTTCTCACCATAACGCGGCGGCCACCCTGGGCCACCCTCGCACAGACACGAAAAATCCTCCCGCGTACGCTCGTCCGCGCGGACGTGTATTCCCGCACACATAGCGAGCGCGGCTCTGCCCTTCCTTTGCGTAGACTCCCACGATGTGATCTAACCAGCTTGGAAGATTCGCATTTACCTAATTGTGTCCCCGTATTTATTTAGCGCTGGGACCTATTTAGATTACACGGTTCGTGCATGCGTAACTGCACGTAGGATAGGTTCGATAGAACCCCTCAACCATCCTCCTTCTCGATCATCTTTTATTCCCTCTGTTCTCCCTCCGGACGACGCGGTTAACCCTTTCCAAGTCAAATTATTATTTTTGCGAAAGAAAATTAAATTTTGAGGAAAAACGATTTAGAGGTACTCGATTGGTAGAAGCGGATTATATGGATGATGCCAGGTGGCATCGCCGGGCTGGAAAGGGTTAATAGTCCTCGATAATGGATTATAGGCGTGGACACGACCGTAATGAAGATACGGTCGATACATTAAAGTCGTACGCCAAAAAATTTAGATTTCTACAGCTGTGGAAAATTGGTACTTGAGAATGGGATGTACTGATTTTTAGGAGCGTTTCTAAGGCCGGAGAGCGACTGGATATTCTGGACCATCTTCACGGTCATGATTCTGATCGTTTCCATCGTCGTGAACGTGACAGTTTTCCGGCAAAGCTTCACTTGCGCTGTATTCGGATCCTACATAATGATCTTGGCGATCGATTTTTACGCAGGATCCAACCTAAAGTATATTATAATTAACGTAATGAGACGGACAGCCATACCTGGATTCAACATTGCCATCATCGATGTTCCGTTTCAAGAGAAAGGTACGGTGATTGAAATGGATTTTTGTACGTCGATGGGATCGGTAACGGTGAACTTTTTGATTTCAGAAGTATGTTTGATCATCGCATGGGTATCATTGGTACTATACAAAATGGTCAAGCAATACATAAAACCGACGTGTATAAAATCAAGCTTTGGAGAATCAACTTCTTTCCGTGCGCCAACAGATCGCACGCCTTTACTTCGATCCAACTCGTCGAACCATATTTACATATAAAACTCATAATTTATCCGACATTATTGTAATCTCAATAGACTTAAGAAAAACTACCTTCCTCGCTAAATGACCAATATTGCATACACGTTTTGCGCCATTTTAGAATAATTCTAGCTCGTAAGCCGCGTTCATAGTATGGTTAGTAAAGAAATAAAGGTAATCCCAATTTCCTCGAGTGCAAATATATATATATCCCATTGTCCAAAGTTTGCCGATAATCGTATCGAGTCATGCATGCAATGTCCACATTGACGAACGATCGTGTAACGGGTGAAAGGATGCAAGATGATAAATAAACTCACTTTGTTTGCGTTGGCATTAAAATGAAATAACATTTATTGAATTGAGACAGTGACACCTAACAGTGGTTCTATTTCCTACTACTTACAATCTTAGAGGTAATCACAGCAACAATATTATCTCATTATTCACAACACCTACATAGATTACTGTCGCAATAATATATTATTCTCGTTAATAAATTTGTTAATACTCATACACTGTAATTGTTATTAGTATTATTATTACAGACAATAAGAAAATTGCGTAACCACTTCCGCGTCACAGTTGTTTTACAAAGATCAACGTCCAAAACGATTAATATAACAAATTGCATTGATCGAATAACGAAGCGCGGCGGGTCGAAAGTTTGATACGGAAAGGTCAGCCGAGCAAAACTTACGAAAGCCGTATGCTTAAGAAAACAGAAATTACTTTTCCCCATTCTTCGGGGAACGAGCGGCCCGCTGAAAAGGATCTGAATGACGCCTGAATACAGAAAACCTGCCGTGCCACTCTATTTTACTCATGCTATTCATACGGGGCGCAAGTAACTCGTGCATAAACGTTTATACCGAGTCCCTTTTAAATCGCAATGTTTTTGTGTTAAATATTTCCACGTCTCGGCTCCACCACCATTGAATCGTATTGCTCGCGACACGCCACAATGGCAAAGCGCCCTTTCGCGTCGCCTTGTGCATTCCGAAACAATCCTGTCATAATTTAGATGAACGCGGGGAAACACGATCGCGACAGAGGCTCAAAACGTTCCGCGCGCTCGACAATCGAATTTCCAGCGTTGCGATAAATTCTCGTTTAAACGATCCATCGATCGTTAGAAGGAAGCAGGGCTTTCTTTCGATTTTAATTGCAAGGGAAACGCGCGAGGACTCCCGCGATCCTCTTGAACGCCTTTGGCCGTCGCCTCAACATCCTTGTTAACGAGGAAGTGGTACCGTCGAATCGAAACGAATATTACGTCTTGAACTGAAGCTTTCGTCGGATGCTCAAGACCTGTTAAGCGACCCTATATTGATATCCACGAGAAATTTTCTAGTGCGCTTAGTCAACGCTGCGCCTGCTTTATTTTTGTTTTCTTCCAAAAATATAAATTTACTAATATACAGTACACTCCCCGTTAAATATTCTTCGCTTAGAAACATTTAACAAATTACACTGGTCCGAGGCGACCATTCGAACGCTGTTGAGAAACGAGTGACGTAGTTCAGCTAGGATAATTTTACATACTCCACAAGTTAATGTTAACACAACGTATATCCTTCGAGATTACCTATTGAGTGAGCTGATAAATCGTATTGTTCGTCGCCTACACTTATTACGACATTCGTCTTGGCCGCCGACAACGCCATTGCGCGCTGCTCGAAAATCTCGCCCGATGGCCCCGGGGCCACGGAGATGCTCTTACGATAGATACAGAAGAGAGCGGCTGTCTCCGTTGCACCGACGGCTCAACGAGGAGGGTGGCGTGGGCCCTGGAACGGTGTATCCGAAAAATATCGAGTCACCGATTTTACACTGTTTTTGTATCAGGTACGAATCAGTGACTAATTATTCGACGAGCTCACGCGGCAGGACTCAATTAGTAAAAACGCGGCTCGGCCGGCGGATCATTCGGGATTGCATGGGGCGTATTGGTCACGTGCACCCGTCGAAAACACGGCGGGATAGCAAGTGGCCAATGCGGCTATTTACATTTATATATGCTCTTCGAAATTCTTCGTCCGCGTCGACCATTTGTAACGGGATATTTAACCCCTTTAGTGCCAACCGGCCGACATCTTGACTCGGACCTTGTGTGAAAATACCGGCACGGATCGGGACATCGCGTCGTACTGGTTTTTCTTCAAAATTCATACTTTTGCTACGATATGCGAGCCAGCGATTCTTTCTCAACTTTTGACATTTGCGAAGATCGAGGAAAGTACATGGGTAGGGAAATAATTTAATAGCCACGCGCTTGAGTTTTCGATAGTGATAAACCTGGTGCGTTTAGAATATGCTACAGCTAAGTTCGCCGACAATAAAAGGGTTAAATACCGAAGTTTGATATATTTCTATGACACAAAGTTCCGTTTTCGAGGTAGCACACATCCTCCCGTGCCACTTTCAGCACTTTGACCGCCACGTCGATTCTGCGTAATTTCACGGACCTGGGAAAAAGCCACGCGAAAGTCTCGAATTATTCACCCTTACGGATAACATCGTCTCTCACGAATTTGCGAAGTACGAAAGTCCGAGTGAGATCCTTTCGGCAATGGGGACAGACTATTAGATGTTATCACGATTATATATTTACCAAAGACGACCGGTTTCCGATACACTGAAAGAAATAATGCTCTATTCGCGTTGTAACACTCGAGAAAGTATCGATGTATTATATTACAACAAAAACAAGGAATCCTTAATCAATTTTATTGTACACATTACATTTCCTGGTTCGCTAGAATCCGTCAAAAACACTTACGTACACCGCTCCTGGTAGACAAAATGGGAGTAAACTGGATCGAACGGAGAACCTGTGCACGCGCGATGCTGCTCCAAACCTTGGGCCGAATACGGACGACATGGCCGTCAAAGTCTTGATATCAGTTTCGATCGGACGGGTAACCGTGCGTCGACACAAAGCGCACGATACGCGTGAAATTTCTAGATCTCGATATTGTACAAAACCTTCGTTGTCGTATTTGCGCACAATCTCCTGCCGGCGATCCGTTCCAAGACGTTGCGCCTCGAGCGCGATACGTATGTCGTTCATAGACGAGGTTGGCGATCGACGAAACGATGAGCGAATAAATGTAGGCTCGGATCGTCTGACGGTATCGTGGGTTCTGACTGTCGCGGTTCACTTTCGCGCGATCGGAGTTTCGTCGCCGCGACGGAGGGGAGAACACTAAGTATGCGGGTAAAATAGTGTACAATCTATAAACGGTACCTTCGAACGTAACTAGAATTCGTCTTGCTTACCTACACGTATATACAGTGCGGCGATAATATTCTCTAATTTACAATTACGGATTAACGGGAGTAACAAATGCTATTTTACAATGGTCTTTATACATAAAATCGAAAGAGCGCACCTCGATCGTGAGTGCGCCAGCGGCGAGAGAAAGGGGGATGAGAGAGAGAGAGAGAGAGAGAGTGAGGGGGTAAGAGGGATGAGGGGGGGAGTAGAGGGAGTCGAGGCCGCCCTCGTTGTGAGCACCAAAATTGGCAGGCAACTCGCGATGGTGCAAGCAGCCCATTCCGTTAGCTCAACAATTTATTCTACGTTAGTTAAATACCGACGCAAACGTGTGCTCAACTTTCTTCCTTAAGGTGCTACTTCGAAAGCTACGGAGTGTACTTCATTGCCGCGGACAAATCTCTACGGTTACGCCAGTGCTCCCTCGAGATACATCTTCGACCTTCGCGATTTCGAAGGCGACGATGATCTACGAGTTGCACAATTATCGGCTACAGATTGGATTGTCTTAATCTAGAATCGCGTGTGTCGGGCCTGAAATCAATGATCATCCATAATGGGGGGAAAAATATGTCTTTCGATCCTTGGTTTCGGTGAAGTTCTCGGAAGTATCTATTCCGTAGTTAAGGTGATAAACTTCGAGGAACCTTTCCTCGCATCGTACGTACGTGTATTTTACTCGTGTGTGTGGAAAATCTAAGTCTATAAGTATTTCGATTCGCTATCGTGCGAGCTTGATTCGATGATGCTACAACGAAGAACATCCAAATAGGTTTCGTAAATGTATATTGAATGCAAGTTTCGAAGAACAATTTCTCTCCGACGATCCACCATGCTCGCGTTGAAGGTTTAAATAAATCCCACGAGAAGGGCAATGTAATCCCGTGTAAAAAAAAAAAAAAAACAAAAAGAGAGAAAAGAAGAACGAAATACTACGGCACTATTTTATTCGGGAGTAAAAAAAAATTGATTACTCTTTTCACCCTCGTCGTAACGTCTATTCGGAGATGGTCGATTACGACTTATAAATTACTCGAACGTCTTCCAAAGAAATCCAACGTACTTTGGTCGGGAATGTATTGTTGCTCGACGCCATACCTACCGGCAAACGCGATGGCCGGCCTCCAAAAAAGCCACCCTCTTTGCCGGCAATCAACCCCTGCGTTCCCTCGCGCTCAGAGCCAACCTTATCCGAGATACCCTAAGGTCTCGCGAGAATATTTTCCACGGGAACCGCCTCCGTGTCTGCGGGCCCCTTAAAGCTTCCTCGCGATTCGTGGCCGCGACGTACAAACCAAAACTCGAGGACCGTACACACGACTCCCGGAACGCGACGCGAAACATCCAAAGACAAATAGCTTCCGATAAACCCAAATAGCTTCCGTATAAACGATGAAAATTTCGGCACGATCGCTTTTTCTACTCGATCGGAGGTATTTGAAACTCGTAATGGGGAAATAAACAGTGTACTCGCTCGGTTTTTAAAGCGATAAAAAGCCACCGGCGGGAAGTGTTCGGAGCAAAGCCTCCGCGGAACTCGATTATACGAGGAGCAAGTTTTGAAGTGGGTCGTTAAACCGATTTAAAAAATGTCGATTTAAATTGTTTCCTCCATTCCCTCGCGGCCAATTGAATTTTCAGCCGATCTTCATAAAGGCCCCGAGGAGGGCTCTTCCGCAAGGAGGGGGCGAGATCGTATCGACACTTGGGAGAAAACACATCTCGGAGCGGCGAGGGACGTCGTATCGTAAACGTGAACGCACGAGTAATGGTGGATCGCCGAACCGATTCTTCGGATGTGGCGAGGAGGATCGTGCGTTAATTTCTACACCGCCATGAGTGGTGAATACCCTGCGTGACCCGGGTCATGCGTATACGTTTACGAAGTTTAGATCGAACGCGAATCGAAGGATAAGGCGTCGATCGAAGTTTGGGCTCGGTGCATCACGCCGGCGGGTCCCGAAGAAATCGGTGTACACGTAGAATTTCGATCGTGGGAGACATTAATATTTCCAAGGCTTCGCCGTCATAACGAGGGGAAAATACTTCGGCGCGGAGCGACTCGCGACGGATCCTCGTTAAAAAGGAAAAAGCCGTTCGAGCGGACGAACGATAGAATTATCCCGGCGCGGAACTCGAGATCCTGCATTTATAGTCGCAGACTCGATAAACGGGCAGACGTTTTCGCCAATCAGCGACCGAGCAGCGGGGTCCAGCGATGTCCGTTAATTGGATTCGCGCAGCGAGTCAAATCAAGTCGTAAAATTCGAGCGGAGCCAAGTGCCCGTGGAAAAGCGCTCTAAACAACGAGGCTTTTTACGTTCGCTCCTAAAGATCCACCACCCCGCGGTACGGCTCGCGCGCGGTAATCAACGCGTCCACGGATCCGCGCGACGGCTGCAAATCGGCGAGACGAACGAGCTCGACCGATTTCGCGGTCGAAAAAGAAACAAAACAAGAGAAAGAAACCCAACCTCCTGGAGCAAACTCGCGACATCGCTGGCGCCAATTCCGCGGGGCTGGCAGCCCGGAGGGGATCGACCGACTTTCGAAAACGCTCGCCGACTTTTGAACTTTCATCCTAAACCAGACGCGTCCTCGATCACCAGCCAAATCCGCCTTTCGAATCGGCGATTCCGGTGTCAAGCCCTTCCTCGAATCCTACTCGAACCGCGCAAACCCTTGCGCCTCGGGCTCTCTCGAGGACGGGGTCGGCCCTGTCGAGCCGAGATGGCCGATGGTAAGAGCGCGAAGAGCTGGCCGAAGGAAATCTCGCGAGTTCGTTGGTACGCGTTGCGTCCAACGAGCCGATCGCCGCCCATGGCGCGTACCTTGCGGTGCTTTTCGATCGACCAGGAAGTTACCTCTCGGCCGAGGCTCTCCCGCGGGAGAGCCTGAGGGATTTATCGGTTCACTCACTGGTGTCGGAGGTGTGCACGGGGGTTGTGGCCGGCGTGTTGGGGGGCTGGTGCTGCGCAGGCTGCGTTGGTATTCCGAGGGAAGCGAGCAGCGGTCGGGACACCGCACCCGGGGTGGCTGTCGGTGGCGGCGGGCTCTCCTGGCCGACGAGCAAGCTCGCGGGCGGGAACCCGAAGAGCTGGGATCACTGGAGCCTCGGCCAATAGTTGCCGGCCAGGTCGGGGGTCTGAGACGGGATCTGGACCGGCACCGACACTCCCGCGGATATCACGCCTGGAACACGGGAAAATCACACTGGAGAATGCCTACGGCGTGGTTTCTTTTTTATTCGTTTTTGGCACCACACCGCTGAGGTTGTTGGTTAAGGACCTAGGATCTATCGTTTAAGGTAGGTTTCGAATCACTGGAACTACGGTATACGTATCGCGTGAGAAAAACAGAGGCCCAAACGTTTCTTTCGTTTTATAAGGAAATAATAGATGCGCAACGTTCTTTGTTTTGTACTGTGTTATCGAATTATGTACAGGGTTGGTATAGGACTGAAGATAAAGGCTATGACAGATGACAAAGTTTGATGCTTGTATAAGGATCCCCGGAGAAAGCAGCTGCGTGCGGATAGCGAAAAACACTTTTGGGACGATCTAATGGAAAGAAAAATATCGAGCTATAGGAAGAAAGATGGCTGTAGAGAACTAAATATCTGAGTAAATTAAGTTTGGAACCAGAACTGGTTCTCGGTAAATTTTAATTTAAAAAATTAATGTTTACCCGAGGCCTTATTTCCTCTTTAAAGACCTAATCACGATAGATTTTTGTCGAATCAATTGGGGGTGCGCGTCATTTATTTATTCTGCTTTAGAATTTTTTTTTAATTAAAAAAAGATTTTTTTTAAAAGGTGAATTTCATAATCGCTCTGAGACACTTAGGTCATGGGAAATTTACGCTATATCTCTCAGAGTAAATGAGCAAGTGTAAATGTACAAAAATCCCTCGTTTTACGCCGGAATAACCCATTTTCATCGATTATTCGTAACTATTTTAATGGAAAAAATACGCACGGTAAACAGCGATGTTTGTTTCGCCACGTCAGCCGGTGATCAACTACCTGCCACGACTAGTCGATGCTATTTGTTTATTAATTAACCGCTGGCCGCAAGAGAATCGGCCAGTATTATCGACTAATCTTGTCCCAGTGGCCTTTTCTCCATCAATCTATCCCGAATACGAGAGGAACCTTTCGTCGCGATCCTTCAAAGAGACGCGCAAAACCCATCAATATTCATCCTTTAACGATTTTAATGCGATTCATCGATAACATAAAAGCCAAACAAGCGTACTACCAAAGATCAAACTCTAAATCTCCCTTCAAAATATTTCCACGCATCACGTGCCTCGGAAAAACGAGTGCTCGATGTAGTATTTAAACAAAACTTTCTAAAAATATATGTACCTCTAACCTCCTTGCTCGCTGTTGATATAAGCACAATCAACGATTCCTAGTCCAACAGAACACTCATTTACGCACTTTGTATTTCAATTCACTGCCTCATTTCGATCGACCACATCGACATTTTCGCCTGGTATAATAATAATTTTGACCACTGACTCGCCACCTTAACCTCCAGATTTTTCCAACATTAATTTCATTTAATTCATAATTCAATAACCACTTAATTACTCGAGCCACACTGCAGTGGCCAAAATCATTGTTATTCCCCGCAAAAATATCAACGTGATCGTCCGAAATTCTAACTCCACGAGACCACATCGAGAATGGCAATCTAAAATACTCGAACGGATACTCTATCAGTCCAAGAATCACCGAATGTTCTTAAAACCCTCTAAACCCAATATGTTCACAACCAATACCACGCTCGAGCGAGCAATATACCAGGGATCCAAGAAATCATCTCCACCGGCCGTACGCTCTTCCATCAGTTTTTCCACGCAATACGTAGCGTGACGCAACGATAATCCACGATCCGCGTAGGATACGTGTCCTGCGGCGAACAGCCGCGCCCCTATACACCGAGAATTAAACGGAGAAACAAACGAGCGGGGATATCGACATCCCCGCGGGCCGTGGGAGGCGCATATTCCTGGAATCCGCGGTGGTTACGGCGCTACTTAGATATGAAAACCGCGGGACAGACGCGGGGGTAACGAGCGCAGTGAAAGTCCCCGGCGTTCATGCACGTAAAGCGATTATGATGGATAACTTGCGGCTCGTTCCGCACGTAAGAAGCGAGAACGAGAGGGGGGTAGTACAGCCGGTGTGTACCGGGAGGGGCTGGGGGTGGGGGGTGGAGGGGGGAGAGAGGCGGTAGCGAAAGGGAGAAGGACAAGAGGAATGTCGCGCGTGTTCCGCAGTATTCCACCATTCTACGGCGTTCCACTCCATTCCTGTAGGTACGCCGCGCACCCCCGTATTTCCTCCCCTTTGGGTTCGCACGTTATTGAGCGCTCGCCCAGCCGAGGCGAGACCCAACCCATCCACATCCTCTGTTCGCCCCCTGTATACCATCGAGAGAGGAGGAGGGAGAGCGAGAGAGAGAGAGAGAGAGAGAGAGAGAGAGAGAGAGAGAGAGAGAGAGAGAGCAGGGGGGGGGGGAGTTCCGTGGACCAACCGAGGGTAGAACCGAGAAGTACCGTGGAGCATGAGAGAGCGAGAGAGAGAGAGAGGGAGAGACGGGGAGAAAGAGAGGCGGGTGAGAGCTCGAGGCGGAAAGGGGAGGGCGGTAGGCAAGGAGGGTCGAGCCTCCGCGGTTTTCGCTAAACGAGAGAGGGGATGGGAGATAGATATAGGCGCCGACAAAGAGAGGTGGCCGTGGAAGAAAGGAGCGCGGGGGAGGAAAGAAAGGAGCGGGCGAGGAAGGAGCGAGATGGTGGAGGGGGAGGGAGAAAGTGAGAATCGAGAAAATGGAAAATTCAGCAGCCACGGCTGGCGAGGCGGCCGTGGAGGGGCTGGAAGGGAGAGAGTGGAAAACCACCGAACATCCCATTCTTCGATTCAGCCCGGCGGCGCCATGCGAGATTTGTTTTAAAATCCTTTTACAATTCCGTGGGCAAGCTACCCGCGTGTTATGCCACCTCGACCGCCCACTCATCCCTGCCGTTCTTTCTCGCGGCTGGGAGGAGGAGGAGGAGGAGGAGGAGGAGGAGGAGGGAGGGGAAAGGAGGAGGGCTCGGCTATGTAGATTGCGTGTGAAGAGGCTCCCGGGTAATCCCCGACGCTTTATTTTGTCGCCGAGACCGGCTAAAGAAACGAGAAGGAGCGCCAATGAGAAAGTTCGGTGGAAAAATTCCGGTCGAAAATCCGGCGACACGGCAGCCACGGAGGACTGCCCTCCTTCGACACCTTCGCCATTATCGGTGTTTATTGATACACGAGATATTCGTTTATGGCGACTGCCGAGCGGGTGCGCGCTCTTGAGTATTTTGCTCCTGCGGTTTCTGCTGGTTAAATATGCACTTGCGCGTGTCGTTTGGAACGAGTACCCGATTTTGCATGGATTCTTCGAAGCGTTTTAAAACGTATTGGCAGTATTTTGGGAAATTTGTAGTTCGTTGTGGATAATCGAAATTTTTCCAGACGTCTTAATCGGAACGATTTTGCTTCCGCCGTGGCCGATGATGGACGATACTTTGAATCATAAATTTTTATACGATAAAACCCTAATTTCGAAAAAAAAAAATGCTGAAAGCAAAATCGTACGCCTAATATATCTACGTTTTACAAGCCACGAAGTAAATAAATACGAGATTCGAATACGCTTTAAACGATCTTCTTTATCTATACTCCGACTTAACGAGCGAACGAGGTCTACGCGATATACGATAAAGATAACGAATCCGCGCATCGTATTTCCAATGCGCGCTTCACTACCGTCTGACTCTTACCGGCGCATTCCACTAAGACGCGATGCGCGGAACTCTTACGCGTCATAATTCCACACTACTCGTTTCGCCGCTCCACCAGCGACACCAGGTATTCCGACAAAGCGAATTATACACTCTGCCGGCATAACTCCCCGAAGTTTCTGCGCGCACGTTTAATGTACCAGCAAATCTCGGAGCGCACACAAACGCGCGAAGTTAAGGCGAGCAATTAGGATCGAATTATGACGAAAGCTCCAGGACGCGTACAAAACTCTTGGTCGTAAGTTCGCTCGTGCGAACCGGTGTTGATACTCGCGGTGACGGCAACAAATACAGGCGGCCTTGAGGATTACGCGGCGGGAGAGAGAGAGAGAGAGAGAGAGAGCGAGTCGCGTCGATCGGACGCGATCTTCCAGAGCGGAGGATCGCGAATGGGAGGATATCCAAGAGGATGAGGAGGCAAGGAAGGAAGATGAAGGGAATAAATCCAAGAGAGGATACTTACCGGTCGCGGTCGAGGTCGTCGGCTGGTAGGGCGCACCACCTGGTCCTGCGGGCTGTCCTCCAGGCGTAGTGGGGGTTCCACCATGGGAGGTCGGTATACCACGATGGGGTTGCGAATGCGCAGCAGTACTATGTGCGTGGGAGTAAGACTGCGTGAGCGAGTGAAGCGGCTCGTGGAACACGTACGCCGGATACCCCTCGGCGCGCTGCTGAAGACAGCTTCCACCCATTGACCCGCCCAAGCTGCTCGACATCGAGCTGCACCGAGGAAAAGGATACACGTCAGGAAATAACGAGCATCGTACACTCCCCGCCGACTCCACCTTGGTTCGCTATAATCGAGCTCGCGAGGAAAAACACCGAAAGCCATCACGGTCGAAGAACTCGAGATTCGTCCCGTCGGAACATAACGATACGTCATTTTGATCGAGAAAAAGCGAAAAACCGTCTTTCCGTTAGTAGAGTCTTCTTCGAGGGAAAAAATGGAAAACGATCGCTCGTTATTTTTAATCCTCATTACCTCGTTATTATCGGTCATTATTACGAATAAATACTCGAGTCGTACTCATCTTACGATATAATCGTAAGGCAATAGATTGCATCGCAAGATACCAAGCAAGGAGAGTAAACGATGACGATGCGCATAAAGAACCAATCGTATTCGACCAATGTTATTCTTCTCCGAAGAAAATTTCGATCGAGCTCCCGAAGCTTTGCGAAAAGTCCGATGGGCGAAACGGCTTACCTGTAAGTATCGGGCATCGTGGCGATCGGCTGCGGTATCGATGAGTACATGGCGTTGAATCCCGCGTTTAGGGGTAACCGTGGCGTAGCAGGGGTGGCCGCCGGAGGTGCGGCGCCGCTACCACCCCCGCTGCTACCACCGCCGACTACCTGATCGACGGCCGCTCTCCTCTGGTTCCGTAATTTCTCCTCTCGACGCCACTTCGCCCTACGGTTACTGAACCACACCTGCAACGGACGCAATGACGGTGCTTTTGTCACGATAAGGGCGTCACTCCGCGCGATGTGCTCGCATTATCCGCACCCATCCGTCCACGCTCGCTACCCACTCATTCTCGCTCTCTCGCTCCATCCTCCTTCCTCCCTCTCTCGGGGCCCCTCGCGAGCCTCGCACCCAGCCAGGACCGCCCACGGAGGCCGGGGCGAAATTCAGACACGTTTTCTGCCCCGGGAAAACCCACGCGAGTTTGCACGAGGCTCTCCCGCAGTTGGTTAATTGCGATTGAGCAGTTGTCAGACAGGAAATTGAGTTACTCCTGCTCGCTTGCTCCCCGCCGGAGTTCCGTGTGCTCTCGTTTCGTTCACCCTTTCTCTTTGCGTCGCCCCCGACCCGAGCACTCCTCCTCCCCCTCTCCCGCACTCCCCCACCCCCCTCTTTCCTCCCGCCTCCCCCCGTTTGCGCCCCCTCCAGCCTCTCCCGCCGTCCCCTCTCTCCCTCTCTGCCAACAGTTTTGCCGCTTTTAATTCCACCTTTGCGCTGATTATTTGTCGGCGGTGACAAGAGAGCCGGATGGAGGCGATGACGGATGGACCGAGGCTTGGGGTTTCGCGTGGAAGACCTGGTTACCAATTCTACCCGCCGCTTTTGGTTTTTTTCTCTTTTGGGTATGAGACACGCGCGGTATATGCTCGAATGTTGGAAACGTACTTTTGAGCTTGGGTTAAAGGATCTCGGCTGTCGATTATAATCGCGATCTTGAGAGTACTCGTAAGTCGAGGTTTGACTTTGGTTTTATGTACCTATGGATTATTTTACGTGGAATCATTTTGGATATTTAGACTTTCCATTGTTCGTCCGATGTTAAATACGATGAATGACGAAAGCCATGAGATATTCTCAGGGTGGAGACGTTGTTTGATTTTTTTTGCGGGGCGTCGATCTTTCGTTGCCTTTAGATATTCGGCGGAGGGCTTCGCTTTCGATAGGAATATCGCTCGTTTGTTAATGGGAGGAGCCGATTGTTCGGCACGGCGGCATTATTTTTCGCGAGCGATGAGCCTTCACCTCGGGCTTTTTAGCGGAAATGCTCGTTTTGTTAATGCTCGGCAATTATCACTTCGGCGGTTTGCTCGAGAATGCGGCTTAATGCGCGCGCGATAATGACGGGGCGATATAAAAATTCAATATCCGACAATGAGCGCAACTTTTTCAATTACCTGCCCTCCACGAACGGCTGACGAATGCGCGAGTGGAAGCGACGGTCGGAGTAGCGATAGACCACCTCCCTTCCGACCGTCGATCGGCCGAATTTTCTTTGCGATAACCAAAGCGTTACAAAGATTAAAATACAACGACGTTATCACTACCCCCTTTTTATTATCGATCGACGAAATGATAATTAATACGCTTCCAAATAGGAAAGATGACATTTTTTTCGAGAACCAAAAGTTCGAAATAACGCCCGCTAAAATTTTTACGAAGATCCGAATACCATTCGATGAAAAGCATGGAAGAGGGGAAGGCGTAATTTAAAAAGAAATTCGGGAAAAACTCGAAGCTATGCATAATTCGTCCTCGAGTTCGGCCCGCCGAGGATCTCCCGTTTAATCAAAAAATACATTCCGTAGCCCTATGCTCCAGCCGACACAGCAAATCGTGTTCGAGCACCCCACCGTCAAATATCTACCATTCGCCCGCAGCGAACTCCTTCCGCCCAATACCGTCGTTCCTCGTAAACTCGTCCTACCTCGTCCCGAAAACTCGTTCGAATCGATCCATTCGGAATTCCACGAACCGGATAGACTCGGCCTCTCCTCCCTCCAGAGAAGCGCGACTCCTGCTTCGATTGGCAATGCCTCGAAGATGGCGGTCTTTGCGCGCTCCCGAGAGCCGACCTTGAAATTCCGGCCTTTGGCCTTGGACGGCGCCGGTATGGAGATCTCGCTCGTACCTCGGCCGTTCGCAAAAATCGGCTCGCGAGGGAGCGTCCTTTTTGGGCATGGGCGAAGAGGAAGACGAGGGCGCGTAGGAGTTGGAGGCGAGAGGGATCCTCGCTGGAGGATCCGCGTTTCCCGAGAGGAGCGCAAAAGCTCGCGGCTGCCGGCCATTGCGCACGGCTAGCGCCATAGATGATAATCGGCCGACAGTGTTGCGCGGCGTGGCGAAGCTCGTGCAAGTGCCCAAGGTATAGGTGGAAAAGCGAGGAACGACCAATCAGAGGGCATCCTCCCAGGGGACGCGAGGTTGCCATGGTTGCGTCCGAACCCTCTTAGGTCTTCTGCTCGATCCCTCATGGTTCGGCTATACCACGCCGCCTCGTGCCGCGTACCTCGTCCGTCCACGTTCGCTCCTCGCCATGCCGGCTTCTAGCCGCGAGCGGCCTTGCTTCTTCCTCGTCCACCTACTCCTTTTCCTCCTCCAACTCCTTCTTCCTCTTCCTCTTCCTCCTTCCACCCGCCTACCCTTCCACCCTCTCCTCCTCCGACCGCCGATCCCTTCCGTCGCCCTTTTCCCTCGCCTCCTCCCCTCGCTCCCGAGATACCTTCCGTAACCTCCTCCCGCATCCTCCTCCCGCCGCTTCTTCCTCCGCTCTTTCGACCCAAGATCCACTCGGACTTGTCCCTTATTTCTCCCTTCCCTTCCCTCCCCGACCTCCTTCGTCCTCCTTCATCCTCCTCGGCCTTCCTCCTCCGCCTGTCCGACCGGCGATCCATTCGGTCGCCTTCTCGCCCTCTCTCTCTCTCTCTCTCTCTCTCTCTCTCTTTCTCTCTCTCTCTCTCCCCTCCTCCCCTTCGCCACCTCCCTCCACACACCTCCCTCCCGCCCTCGCCCCTACCCCGGCGCTCTCCCCCTTTTTCTCTTCTCTCCTTTCTCTCCCGCGCGGGGCACTCCCGGTTTCCTGCACTTAGCAAGATCAATACCAGCCAACGAGGCTTGAAAACATGCGTCAACATGGTCTTGCACTGTTTGTACGTCCACATAACGCTCAGCGCCGGGCTCCACTACCACCAACGTCAAAGCCCGCCGGCCACTTCGCCACCCCCTATCGCGTAGCCAGGTGAGGGAGACCGGACTGCAAGAGGGTAGGAGGGGGCGGCCCGGCGAAGGGGGCGGGGGCGGGAGGGGGGAGGAGCCACCGGCGGCGCGCTGCGGCCAAACACTGCTCGATAAGGCTACGTATATATTAGCTTATATGGCCCAGCGTCACCCCGCGGCTTGGCGGCTACTGTTATTAATTAAAACGCCGCGATGCCAGTGCGTCCGGCCGATCGAGTAAGAAGGTTTCCTCCATTCTTCTCGGCCCTTCGACGCGGAACGTGGCTTTTGCTGGAAAATCTAGAGCCCGATGATTTGCGAGATGCGCTGTTTCTCGCGCGTTTCGATCGGCACGATGGAATATCATTTTGGAGAAACGATCGATCGATCCTTAACGACCGCACCGTCTTGAGTCGAGGATATAAGAAGCGCGTTTTCCGCTTCGCGCAATTTTCGACGACCGAGAGACATTGCACGCGGAATTTGAGATAGGGTTTATCGCGTGGAAGAACATTACTCGCGCACGATTATGTGCCTAGCGAACAAGCTCGTGCAATAATACCACGTGGTCTAAACTCACGATTGGCTCGCAACCGTTATCAATCTTTTGCAGTACGAATAATACTAATTGCCTCGAGCAAGTCAGTTCGCGTTACACCTCGTACTTCAGCTAGGTTTCAAGTTACGCGATGGACGACAGGGGCGAGTTCTTAAAAACATATTCCTCGTAGAAGAAAATAGAACAGCGCTCGAAAATTCGTCGCTTCACCAGCAGAATCGTTTCCAATGTATCGACAGCGAAGAATCGAATATTCGTTAATATTCTACGCGGCAGCAAGAGGGATTAATTAATAAACCACGGTGGCACGGTGTTAATGCTGGCGGGGATAAGAAAGTTCCTCCCGGTGGCCCGCGCCCCGCGAGATCCCCTCGAGGCGAGCGAAACTTCCGCGAGAAATCTCAGCGGGGTTTCGCAAAAATATCACGGGATTACGCGGCGCAATTACCGGGAGCCGGCGCGATTGCGTTTTCGCGGCACGAGATCGTCCCGACGATGGGGCCGGCCGAGTACGTAGGTCCGTGTACGTATAAGGGTCCAGCCGCGGGGAGGGGGGCGGGTTAAAATCCTTTGGGAACTCTTGCGCCGGGCGTACGTTCGAAGTTGAAGGTGTTTAATGTCCCCACGTACCGCGGTCACACGTTTAAAGCGTTTAATGAAAGGGCGTCGCCGTTGCCGCGACCCTTTTCGGAGGTACGAGCGGAATAAGAGAAGATACGAAAGAGGCGGAGAGGAAGGGGCGGCGAGGGGGGAAAGCGAGAGAAAGAGAGAGGGAGAGAGAGAGGGAGGCAGGAGGAGAACGAGAAAGAGGAAGAGCACGCCACATTCGCACATTCACACTCACCTGGATACGTGCCTCAGGCAATCCAATCTTCTCGGCGAGACGCTCCCGCGCAAACACGTCCGGGTAATGTGTCCTCTCGAATTCTAAAACGAAACCAGTTTGCAACAAGTGCTCGTTATTATACGCACAGCGCTGAATCTTAACCGAGATTATCGGCCGCGCCGATTATCCTCCGGCGGGATCTCGCGCGGAGGCCAGCAATGCTCCCGATAATCGAACGTCGGATCGATGAGGATTTAACCGCCGAGATTTCGACCCCTTCGATGCGAACGACCGCTGCGCGGCGCACCCAACAGGTATCCGTTACGGACGAAAAGCGGACAGATTGATAGAGCGAGGATAAATTACCGCGTACTAGCGATGTCGAGCTATTTTCCGCTACAACGAGGAAAATCAATTCGCCCCGACGTATAGATTTCCCGCATTGTTGCAGAAGGACGCGTCTTGTTTCACGCGGGGATGTATGCTAACTCGATCTTCCGTGCATTCCTCGGCTCTCTCCGAAGATCGTACGCGCGGCGATTTATCGTCGTATCTTTTTAATCCTTCGAATCCCCGGGGAAAATAGGTACAAATGTTTTACGCCAGAGAAAACGTTTATCCGCGGAATCGACGTTGGAACCCAATTTACGAGCGTTTCGCTCTCTAAATGTTTAAGCGCCAAGAAGGAGCGGCCAAATATTTGATGACCCGATTACGAGATGGAGATTAAACAGGGCGAAGCGATATCGCGACGAATTATGTACTGACCTTTCTCGAGGCTGTCTATCTGCTCGTTGGAGAAGGACGTCCGATTGCGCTGCAGCTTCCGCTTCAGCCTTAATCGCACCTGCGAGTCCTCGTCGCCGGAGGAATTGTGCTCCGAGTTGCCATCGGACGTTGTTTCCTGCTGGTGCGAGAGCAGGGAGCCAGCGTCTGGAAGCACGGTTAAAGAAATCCTCGACACTCCTCTTCGTCGAGTCGCGATGCGTAGCAGCGGAGAAAGAGCTCGAAATTCAGCGAACTCCGAGCTTCCATCGGCATCGCGAAACACTCCCATTTTCACGCGTAAATTACACAACAGACTTTCCCAGGAGCCCAAATATTTCAACGAAATAAAAGAAACCTAATGTAAATAAAGGCGATAAAATTACTAGGCTAATAAAAGGATCACTACCGATGAAATCGCACCCTCTACCCAAGTCGACGCGCAAATAATTTTTCGCGGATACCAAACTTTATAAAATCGAGCCCAGGGCGGGGAGGGGGAAGGGGGAGAGCCAACGGGGAAGCGGCGAGCGGTGAAATAGGGGGAGAAAAAGAGGGAGGCAGAAATTTGGGTGCAGCGTTATATCGGTGTCATTGGAACTCGCGTCTCTCGGTTCAAGGAGGACGATCCAATTAAGGTCTGGCCCGTTCCGGGGGTATCCTCCGAGCGATTTCACGGGGAACAACGGGAGCTAACGTCCTCGGGATTCCTAGACAGCGGGCACGACTCCGCCGAGGCGTCCATACGGTCCTCGGCTCCGCTATTAGTGTTGGTGCGCACCCACACGCGCGCCCGCCCGTCGTCAACTCCCGGGAGCCGCGATTACTTTCCGCCTCCGCGCACCGAACCCTCGGCTCTTTCCATCCCTCCCGGTGCCTTCCTGCCATCCCTCCTTCCCTCCGCGCCGCCCTCGACCGCCGCCGAGCCGGTGCCCATGTACTCGTCCTTACCGTACATACCTATGTACCGCGTAGGTACGCGCGCGCACACGTCCGTGCGTGCACGTATAGGAGGCGCACATCTACACGCGTACGTAACGTTCGTTCGTCAGCTGCTCGGTTTCTCGTTCGCTCATCTCCCGCGCATCGCCCAACCCCCCCCCGCCCTCCCCCCAGGCATTGGCTTCGACCCTGCAAATCTCCCCCGATCCGAAATACCGGCACCCTCAAACACGCCGTCCGCCCCCGCGAGTTCCGCCCCCCCTTTGGCCCTCGCGAAACATCGCCCCTCCCGCGGCACTCCTGCGCGTAACGACCGACGATTTCGGTAGTCCGCTGCAGGCCAATCGGTGCCTTTAATTTTCTAGGTGACGACGCATAGGCGTAACGCGGATTAAGGGGAGGCGCCGTTGTTACGTTTCGAGTGTTGACCGCCGACCGAGTTTCTGCTAGCCGAGTTTGGATTTTCGGGGTAATTGGTTACACTCGAATGATACCCGCGGGTCCCGAGCGTGTGTCGTGCGGTGGGCGGAGGGGCGAGGAGGGGGGAGGGGGGGAGAGGGGCGTTGCGCTTCTCGTGGCGCGATTGCCGGTATAGATTAGAAGTTTCGTTGGAGGGAAAGCGGTAGGTTTAATTGCCGGGAAGCATCGGGCCGCGCGGAGGCGATGTAACGTTTTATTTCGGGCGCAGCGCGCGCGCTGAACTTTGATCTTTGGGGTGGAATTCGAGAGGCGGTATGCGCGAACTTGGGACGCTGAAACGAACGGTGACGCCCGATGTTCGAATATTTTCGGGTTTTGGGGTGTCGGGGTTTGGATAAATTGATAGATTCGCGAAGTCCGTATCGCGAGAATGAAAGGACGAGAATTATGATGCTTTGGAAGGATTAGTAGGACGTTGAATCTGAAGATACGCGATAAAGGTATGGACTCGCTTTGCGAAGGCGTGGCTTTCGTTTCGAGCTACCGCATCTCGCGTTCTTATAAATTATAGTACGCGCACTACATCCGAGCGGCTCGAAAACCTTCCATAAACGCGAGATTTTTCCCTAAACCCCTCGTGATATTCCACGCTAAAAATAAAACAGGAGTGCGGAGAAACTTCAGCCGCCGGAGCTTAAGGATCCGAAATAACGGAAAGCTGCAAATCGTTGAGTCAAAGCTTTCAGGGCCGACTCCCAGGCGCCTAATCCCTGACACATTTTTTGGACGGGGAAACCGAGCCTCTACCTACTATAATCTACTTATTCGCCGCGGACAGACCTCGGATTGTCGTCCGTGGAGCAATTTCGGCCGCAATCCGAGCCGTAAGACCGATTGCCGTGATCCTATTATGAGAGGTGTACGATCCGGCGCTGGCAGGTATTTCTTTCTTCGCGTCTCGACCGCCTCAAGTGGACGGCACAGATGTGAGAGAGAGAGAGAGAGAGAAGGGGGGGGGGGGGGAACGAACTAGAAGGAGAAAGAGAGAGAGAGAGAGAGCACGATAGGGGAATTAAAGTTCCACAATGCCACGGTTCGTTTCCGTGAATGAATCGAAGGTGTCGCATACATAGAGGTCACGACGGCTCAAGAGTATTCGAGTGACACTCGGTTTCCTTTGACGGGAGACGAGAAGTGGATTCGGGTCTCGGATTGAAACGGCTGCTACTAAGTGAATATTCCCTGGGTATGCTCCTCGAGAATAAGAGAGCCTTTCGACTGTGCGTAATTCACTGTGTCTTATTAAACTTGAATCGCGCGAATATGAATTTTGCTTTAACCGTTGCCTCTAAAAACGAAGATGTTGACGTCGGGACGGAAACGATTCTCTTACCCCGATCAACGATCGTGCGTACTACTAACGGTTTCTAAATATACGCACCCCTGAGAATCGATAATCCATCTTAAAAATCAAGGTACGAGCGAATAACTTTATCGATTTATACCGAAAATAATACACGCCAAATTATTATATTTGAACAAACATATCCCGTCCACGAATTCGATAGCATTTATAAATCTTCTCGTAACCACTGGATTCTCGCAAGAGAGGTTGCATAACGCAACGAAGAAAAAAAGAGTGATTCGAGTAAAGAATCAGAGTCACGGTCCAGGGGGTTAAGGTACGAAATATGGCATACGCGTTTGGTACTCACCGCTTCGCTTGAGCAGCGAGTCATCGCGGCCGTGAAGCTGACTACCGGGCAAAAGTGACTGCCCAGAGCCAGGGGTCGCCGCTGTTGGGATTCCAGTGGCCAGGGGATGATGGGACGGCGTAGCGGAATACCATGCCGGTGGCCATCCTGCAGCCTGTCCATTGAACATCCGCAGCTTATCGTAGACGCTCTCAGCACCCTGATGCGCCTGCACAGCGGCCGCCTGTTGCTCTTTCTGCGAGGCCAGATTCCTGAGCACCCTGTTGATGGACGACACCTACGAAGATAAGGGCGCCTAATGAAACACCGCGAGAACCGACCAGAGTGCGTATTAACGACGACGACGAGTACGCTCGAAGCTCGTGTGTGTATATATATATTCGTTAGACTACTCTTCGGATGTACTCGGGTACGGATACACCTTGTTTACAAGTCTCGGACAAAACGATGATACGAATCGAATAATCAAATTTTGAACAGATACGACCGATCGATACGCGTACGAAGCTAAAGGATTAATAAAGTACCATCACCGTTCAAGAGCAAAGGATAGGAAAAGGTATCCAAGGGACTTCGATTCATCGTACATAATATACGATAAACCGGACCAATTTGTTCCGCGAGTATCTTTTTTAGAAAGTGTAAGACGGATCGCTTCTAAGCGCTCCGCTTTTGAGTGACTAAACGCGAAGAAGAAAAACCATCCGTGGAATGGCCCGCCGTGGCGAAGTTTCGTGACCTCTTCCACTCGTCGCACGACAATCATTTCCATAGCCATATCTGTACCGGCTCGCTGTCCCTCTCCTCCTCGAGCCTTCTCCTCCTTCTTACAGCCCTTTTTTTCTCTCTTTCTCTCTCTCTCTCTCTCCCTCCCCCACCCCGCTCCCTCCCTCCCCCTCTCCCCCGTCCCTCGCGCCGGTGGAGAGCGCCAGATGAAAGGACACCGCCATCCAATTATTATTACATAAAACGGTTTCCATGGCTCTTCGCTCCCTCCATCCAGCGCGGTCTTCTTCACCTTGCGCCCGCGACCGAACCACTGGCTAACTCTAAAGTTATAACGAGCCACGGGGGCGAGCCTTGTGCTCTCGACTCGCACATAATAGTCCTCGGTGCTCTACGCGGCGCCCCACCCTCGCCCTTCAGAATCGACGCCGGCGGTACACCAAGTTGGATATGGCCGAGAGTGCACCCCATGGCCCCGGCCGGCGGATATCGAACGGAGCTTCTTAATTACGAGGTCGACTGGAACGTTCGACGAGAGACGCACGAGTGCAAAGCCGATTCTTCTCTCGCGTGGTCCGACTTAAAGCCCTTGGAATAATAGCCGGATGGCGCCGGGTGCTAACGACGTTGTTCAAGGGCCGCCTACCTCGGCGCGGGAGCCGGGTCAATGGGCGACAAAACAGCCCGCGCTGCCGCAATCAATGAAGACAGATTCGGTGGTGCGCCTTCTTCGTGATTCGGTGATAACGAAAATACCCCGAGGAACGCCCTCGATGCCGGGGACTTTTCAGGCGCGGCCTCGGCGCCATGGCGACGGATCGCGGAAAGGAGGAAGGCGAATGATTCGGATGAAAAATAGTGGTTGGAAAATCTTGGCGTAGGACCGTTTAGAGGGGTATTGGCTCTAGCCAATATTTATTGATATCCGTCACGATTCTACATACTTTGGAGATATAGTATAATATTCGTGAAATCATCGTAGCTCGCGAGCTGCTCGTATCCATCGTCGAGAAGAGAGCATGGTTACGTTCGTAATTACAATGTTGGACCTGTATTACAAAGAATCTAGAATGTTTATACAAACCATACCAGAATATGTCTCCTGGAACATCGTATAGGATAAAATCAAAAAAGAAACTCCGAGATGGTAATCGACGCTGCTCAAAGATTAACGTTTCGAGGCCCGAATTAAACACCCTCCAGAAATACACCGAGACGCGCTTCCGCGAGTCGCGCGGCAGCGGCCAACCGGTTGGCCAGAAAGAATCAGTGGCGAAGAAAGCGAGGAGACACGAAAGCGGGCCTTCGTAGAGACGGAAAGCAAGGATCGCGGGCGCAGGGTTGGTCCATCGGGGAGCGGGGCGAGCAGTTCCGGCCAAACGGGACGCGATTTGAATATCGAGCCGCGCTTCTTAGCTCCGATCCGAGGGTGGAGTGGGATCCGGCGCTGAAAGTTCTCATCGCGGAGATTCGCCTCAATCCCGCGGAATAATAGCGGGGAGATGGCGGAAACGACGTTTCCAGACTAACTGCATGCAGCCCGGCTAGACTAACCTAGGCTCTCCATCATCAAACCAGCCAACCTGGCCGCCTCGCTCCGATCCTCTCCGTTCCCGCCGCACAACGGCCGCAGCACCGATGCAGACCATTACACGCGCGACCGGACACGAATAATTGTGCAACACGCTTAACTGATCCCATTCACCCTGATTCTACCCGCTTCCATCCGCTCGCCGACGACCGACCCCGCCGCACACCGTCGATGTGTACCAGCCGCAACGGCCAGATCCACCACTACCCAGGCCCTCCTCGATATATCGGTGCCTTCTCTCTCGTTGCCGTCATCGTCATCGAGGAGAGCGGAACGTCGATATATCGGTGGCTTCTCTCTCCTCGCCGTCATCGTCATCCAAGGAAGCGGATCGTCGATATATGGGTGTCTTCTCTCTCCTGACCGTCATCGTCATCCAAGAAAGCGGATCATGGATACATGGGTGTCTTCTCCGTTGCTACAGTTATCATTGTCGAAGGCAAGGTAACGTCGATATATCGGTGTCTCCTCTCTCCTTACCGTCATCGTCATCCAAGGAAGCGGATCGTCGATATATGGGTGTCTTCTCCGTTGCTGCTGTTATGATTGTCGAAGGCAAGGGAACGTCGATATATCGGTGCCTTCTCTCTCTGGTTGGCTTCATAGTCATCGAAGGAAGCGGATCGTCGATATATGGGTGTCTTCGACGTCATCGACGGAAGCGGATCAGTGACATATCGATGCCTTCTGTTGATGCTGCTTTCATCATTGTCGAAGGCAAGAGAACGTCGATATATCGGTGCCTTCTCTCTCTGGTTGTCCTCATCGTCATCGAGAGGAACGTAATAGTATCGCTGCTCCTTTCTCGACGATCGGTTTGCAGAACGCACCGGACTAAGATTGGGCCATCGCGATCGAAGATGCCGCTCCGATTTCAGCCCATCGTCAGCGCGATCCCATTGTGGATAAAATCCTGAGTTATCGGCAGAGTGCCCCTGCGCGATCGCAACCAGTCACGACGATCCCGATTGCTTTTAACGATCGTATCTCATCGGTGATCGCTAGTGTGGATGTATCGTTGACGGATTCGTTCTTCACTAGTATTCCTATCCTCTACCTCCCGCATCCTGTTGATCTAACAGCAAACGCGTAATCTCCATCAAATTCCCCTAATTCTCGTCATTTTTGCACGATTCTCCAAATTTCCTTTACTCCATAAAACGATCCCCCACAAAGAGGGCGCCACAATCGTCCAGCGTGAAACCGAGAAATTCCATCAAATCTACATTCAACGCGTAATAAGACGATATACCCTAACAACCACTAACAACGATATACGATAACAACTCTAACAACGACTCCCGCCCATCGAGATCGTCATCCCCAAGAGCGTTCAGCGTTCCAGTGGTCGAAAGGCGGACGATCATCGATGGCGGTGCATCGGCATCGAGCGCGATCGTTATCCTCCCGCCAATATCGCGATTCCGAGGGACCGCGAGGAGAACGAGGCGGCTCTCGAGGCTCCATCCGTCTGGGCTGGCTGCCGGAAAGGGAAGTACATAGGTACGCGCATAGACTTGGGCTCCGATCGATCGGCCTCCTCCCGATATTCCCGCGGATACACCGGCAAAGCGAGTGGTTCCTCCGACGGTTAACGACTCGTACGCGTGCCGTATCCCTCGGCACATTCGTGACAGACAGTCGCTCGATGGGGCCGCGGCATCGAGGGAGGAGGGAGGAGGCGCCCTCGAAGAAAGCGGCGGGACGATCGAGGATATTCCTCGGGTTGGCTCGTCGGAGGGGCGGTCGGGGGTTCGAAGAGGGGGTTGGGGGGGTGCTCGAGGGTTGGAAAGCATGTTTGGAAGACGGACGTCCGACGGGAGGGAATTCCTCGGTGGTGGAGAAGGGCGATCGACGCCGAGGGTGGACAATGCCGAGGTCCGCGTAATGGACCGATTACCCCTCCCAGCCGATCGTATTGACGAGACTTTGATTAGGGTCGAGTGGCCGGATCCGACGGGTAAGTACCAACCGGCTGCCCACCCCGATAAGCCACGGCGCATGGAAACTTATACTGTTTCTGCTCGAGGAACCCGACGGACCTCCCGCCGCCTGGCCACCGCGATCGCTAATGCCGGAGACTCCCCGCTCGAGTCTCGCGCACGGAGAGCCGCGCTCCTGCCGCGGATAGGGGCTCGGATTCGGGAGGAAATCCGGGTTTGAATCTGATCGATTATCCCCGGCTACGTTCGGATGGTACGCGTGGTGCGAACGCGGCGAGGAGGATGAAATATTGTACGCTGTATCCTGGCAGTCGATGGTGGATGAAGGCAACGGTGTATGTCGAAATTAACGCTTTAATACCCAACTCCTCCTCGAGGTGCAACACGCTTTATCGCGTGTAACGCTACTTTTTTTTATATGACTGCCCAGGTTCGTCTTAAAACAGACGTACTTTTAGCAGGTGTAGCAAGCAAGGGTATATCGATAGCCAACGTTTGATTTGGTAGATTTATTATGGGCGTTGTTCGATTATAGGAGGAAAATTTTTGCGCGACGATCAAAAATTTGGGCATTGGAGGGTTAAGGCGGAGTTGGCGGTGAACGATTTGTGATACGGAGATAGGAAGGGTGAATTTTGCTGGAGGAGATCTGCGTTTGAATCTCGCTCATCGCCTCTGTGTTGCCAAGGTGACGGATAATCTACTTTGGGAAAGTGGGTTTTCGTCCGAATCGTTTGATTTGATTAAGCGCTCAAAATTAAATAACCGGTATGAGGTGGAGGAGTTTATCGATGAAACACAACCGAACGGTGCCGTGCGACGGAGTGGTCGGCGATTCGGTATAATGTTAAATTAAGAACAATAAATCGATCACCGTGAACGATCGATACGCGTCTTTGTTCCTCGTGCCACGTCATTAAACTCGCTTGAGAGTAATTAGACCGCAGCGATCGGTTCCTCCGGTACAGGCCGGACGAGTGCGTAATAGCCGACTTAAATCGGCTTTAAAAACGGTATTGCGGATTTACAAAAACGCGTATGAATCGTTATCGATGACTTACGTATATTCGCTACGATGCATACCGATAACATCTGAGAATGAAAACGCCCGTGTATCGTACAATTATCTCACCACTCGTATTTCCTATATTTCTCTTTTATTATCTCGGAAAAAGCGGTAGACGAATAACTCGTACAGAATTGTATTTATGTCGCGCGTAAAATCGTGCGAAACGTTATACGAGTTATACAAGTTATACAAGTTTCGGAGGGCCGAGTGAGTTGAATCATGGCGGAAAATACGGGCATCTTACGTGTAACGTTACTTTTACTTACACTGGGTATGTTATCGTTGTTGCAGACGCCCTCTTGCAGCAGTCGATCGCGAATCTCCCAGGCGAAAATCGATGGGCATTCCCGCTTGTAGTCGGCGATTTTATTGACGACAGGTGTCGTCGCCACGCGCGGTTTGCTGCCGCCAATAGCCCGTGGCTTTATCGAGCCCGTCTCGTAATACCTGCGCAGAAAATCGTCCCTTCATTTCACCCGAACTTCCACGATAACCGAGTTTCCCGATTTCCTCGAGTCCCGCGCTCCGAAGATTTAATTTCGCATTTCGCCCTGGCCGCCTTCCCTCCGTGAAAAGCGGAGGACGCGGCCGGTTCGAAGGGAGGGTTTAATATTTAATTTTGCGGGTAATTGCGAGGACCGGGCTGGACGTTAACTCGTCCTAGAAATATAACAAGAGCTAACGGTTCGTTACTACGGATTCGATTGTGTCCATAGATCTGCAAGTCACGTCGCGCCGCCGTCGAGTCATGAAACGTATCGCTGCGCGGACAATGAGAACAAAGGGATCCCGTGTTGGTCTAAAACTACCGCAATCTTGCCCCGATACCTTTGGCGGCTCGAGGAATTCCTGGACCGAAAATACGCGCTTCCGGGCCAAATATGGGAAAAATTGAAATTGAAATCGAAGTCGCGGGAGGACGACGAGGACGAGACGTACAACGAGCAGGGCGAAAGTAAAGGAACGAATTACGGGCGACGATCAAAGAAATACCGGCCGCGATGGAGAGGCCGTATCGATTCTCCGAGTCGCGACGAATCCAATTCTCCGTGGAAAATTCGAGATCGATCGTCCGCTCGGAATGCAGAAATCGAGAAAACTAATTCTCCGTCCGTCGAGTCGAAGACAGAGGGGGTCCCAGCGGCGGTACCCAAAGATCAAAGTACATACTCACCTGCCAAGTATCTTGGAGACGCATCCATTGCTGACCTGCAGAATACGCGAGATATCGCAAGGCCTGGCGCCACTGTGGGCCAACTCGACGATCTTCTGCCTCGTGGAGTCTGGCAATGGCCGGCCATTGACGTAAACACCGCCCAGCTGGTTAACCCCGCTGTGTCCTGCAGCCGAGCACCCAAATATTGAGTTCTGTCCGACCATAGAACCCCCGCCAATACCCGCGCCACCCCCGTGCATCAAGTCCTCCTCTGTGAATCAAAACGCGCGTATTCCGTTACTTCGCCAGGGTGCTGGGTTGTACAAACACCGACGCGCGCGACCTCGCCAGCGCGTCGTTCTTATTAGTCTAATTATCGTGCACACGCTCGATGCATCCCGTGCACGATTGGGAGATGTTTACGCCGCGGATACGCTTTAGCGCGCCCCGGACCTCACGTAACGAAGATTAGTTTGATTCTAACGCACCGATTAATTCCGATACGTGCGCCGTGTTCGCGATCGGAAAACGGAGGACGAAGCCTTGCGCCGCCCTCCACGCGCGCTCCTCGTTTTCCGACCGACGCTGCCCTACAAACGGCGCGCTCTTTTTGCCTTCGCGTTACACCAATTTGCGTCCACGGATCGCGAGTATCGATGCTCACCTTTTTCTTACCTTTTTTGAGAATCGTACCCAATGTCCGGTGGGAATGAAAAGAAGAATGGCGCGCTACTGCATCGAAACTTATCGCGAGAGCGGAAGAAGATTATTTTTGGATCGCTCAACGAGTAACGTATTTGTATCGAGTTTTTTTGTTTAGGGATTATTAAGTCCTTTGCGACGTTTATACGCAGTTGCAAAGCGTAAACTTGAGATAATTGGAGATTCCAATTGGAAAGAGGGTATTATTCAAAATTACTCCTTCGAGTTATAATACTCCACGTACTCTACGTTCGAACGAATAAGATTATGTATATAAATACGTTATTCCTTTGTCTTTTCGAAATCTCGATCGAATCAAATTCGCTTTCGAATATTCCGCGAGTGATCTTGCAGGATAACAGCGATAGTTCCCATTTAAATATACCGTTTCAGGGAAAAAATGAAGATTCAGCCGAGGTCGGAAGCGTTGCGCGAGTTTTTATCGATGTCAGATTTTCGCAAAGTCCTCTTTGAGAGGCGTGCAGCCGGAGATGCGAGCCAAAAGGATCGATCGTCTCACTTCGTGCTCAGGAGGTAGGAGTAATTCGGTAACGCCGAAAACTGGGCTGTTTAGCCGTTTGTTGACGGTCCGTAAATTCACGTAGTAACGCCCGACGGTGCACAAAGAATACGGGTGCAACGAACGCGCCATGCCCAGGCTCGCGAGCGTGGAGAGGAACTCGAGGAGGCTGCGCGCTAAATGCATCTTGCAATTAACGAATTTAATTAATCTCCCGCTTTTGCGCCGTGTAAAGCGACAAGAAATAGTTGGAATGTAATTTGAATGGCCCGGCCGTGCTATGGGGACGCGCGAAACCACTTTGTGTAACGATGCACGGCGCGTTTCCAACCCCCTTCTCGAGGCGCCACGAGAACCGAGGTTTCATGCATTTTGTGATTATTCGACGCTCAAAGGGGGCATTTCCCCACTCGCTACCTATCTTCCGCGCTTCCATCGGGCGGATGCGCTCGTGCCTGATGTAAAAATCCACTCGTCGCACAACGGCTTCGAGTTTTTGAAAAAGCCGTTGCCCGCAACTTTCGAGCGGTAAGATGCGTGGAAAAAAAAATACGCGGAGCGAATAACGCAGGGCGTACGCTGCATCGAGCTCTCCACGTTGCTTTTCGAAGCCTCGATTCCCTTCGCCTCGGTGCTCTTTCGGATTATATCTGCCGATTGTACTGGACCGATTCAAAAAGCACTCAAGGCACCGAGTTCGGGGATAAGTAATCGACTTTAAGGGACGACGATGGAAACTAAGCAAGTGGACGTATTTGAGTAGGAGTGGAACGATCGCTTTTGTAGTAAAAAAAGAATTTTTTTAAAATAAATATTTTTTCGAAAATAACGAGGCTCTTGTTCCGAATAAAACGTTCTTCTAATAGATATATGAGAACCTGCATTTATTTAACTGGCCCAACGACAATTTTCTCGGCTCAAACTCGCGGTTATATCGCGTAACGATGACCAAAAAGCAAGTCGGCGATGGACAAAGACAAGAAGCTTGAGCTCGAGATCGACTCTCACGGTAAAATAAGGACGGTGGCTGCAAAAGTCCGCTCGATTATGCAGATGGCGCGAATAAAAAGAGCGATAAGGACAAGATATTTTCCTTGATTGGATTAGAACGTCCGTCGGCTTAAGAAAATTCTTTCCTGGCATCTTCGATAAATAATCGGCTTCCACATTCGCGCGGCTGCCGGCCGATAGTGGAGATACGAGGTCCTTACCGATCACCAAGCACCGTCGTGGCAAAGGGTGTAAAGTTGAAAACGAAATACACGCTTACCGCAACGAGTTCAAACCGGAATTTCCGGCTGCTTTTTTCGAGTAAGATCTCACCACGCCCCTGAATTCCACGATTACATCGTCGCCTTCGCCGTTAAGGTTTCGAAGGCGGTCCAACGTTCGCGCAAGATTCGCGATAAAACGTGTTTTCAAGCGTCTCGGTCCTGCCAATCGGAATTCCCAAGTCCTCATCGGAAGGGGCAGAAAACACTCCTATTTTTCCGTTCCAATTTTAAGGCAACAATGAAAATCGCAGATTTCTAAATATCAAGCTCGATGCAGAGAACAACGAGATTTTCCACCTCGAGCGAATTTCGTTCCCAACGTTCGGCTACAAACGCGGTTACTCATTCGGGGATTAATCGAGAAAGAAAAAGAGTTGTCGCAAAGCGTTCCAAAAATCACAAGGGTCCGTTAGCGCGCGGGTCAAAACTTAGTCTCGAAAAGAATAAATCCTCGTATACAAAGCGGCGCTTTCGTCGTCGCTTACAAGGTCCATAGGTGCCTCGACGACCGGCGTCCCTTCCCAAGCCGTTGTTTTCCGCGAGCTTTAATTCCCAACAAAGGAGGTGTGACTCGGGGCCTAAAGGCGGGACGAAGAATGCGCAAAGTGCGAAGATCTCTCTCCCGTATCTTCCACGTCCGCGATACAGAGGAGCGAATCGTCCGTGGAGCGCCGACGAGCCGTGCCCACGCCCTCAGCACACATTCTTTATATATAATTTCGCGTTAATCTACGCGACGACCAGCGCAAAAGCGAGTCATGCCGCAAAGTGAGGCAAAAAGGTTCCACTTGGCTGAGCGTGAAACGGGACACAGATTAAATCCCATCCTGCCGGCGCACGACGTCGCGGCACCCTTCCTTCTCGTCGAGTCACCCCTACCAGCGCCGGCCCCGCCGCCCCCGCGACCCAAGTCCTCGCCAAACAACCCCTGAACCTACCCGCTGCCGCGCGGTGCCAGGTCTGGACGAGGGCCGGAGGGGGCGGGAAAATTCTGCCGTTACGCCCTCTTTAAGCGCGGAATACTTGCCGGTATTTAAGGTACACAAATACACTCTTGGCGATCGAGTGTTCTTTTATATCGGGGAAATTCCTTTATATCCGAGGGGATGGGGTTGCGCCAGCGGCGGCTAACAGAGCCCTCGGACTCTTCTCGCCGCGCTGCAAAGGTTCGAATACACTCCCCCTTAACCTCGAGGTCTTTACGCGCCGCGCGGTGTCGATGCTTCGTCGCTCACCTTTCAGAGTAGGTCTTAGGTCAGTGTTTTGCAACCGATATTCCCGGGATAACCGGGAGGTGCACGGTGTGAAATTGCGCGTCGGAGGGCTCGGGATTAATGCGTTGATGTTGTCATCGGGGTGTGTGTGGGAAGGGGGATGATACCTTGGTTTTTCTATCGAGCTCGAAATGAAGTAGGATGATACGTTTGGATTTGTGGTGTGGAAAGTGGAGGGGATACGAGCGACTCGCTTCTGTCCTGCTTACGAGAGTGTTTTGTCAATTTTTGCAAGAACTTTTGTAAGATTATTTTTTAAGATCGTGGATCGTGTATTTGTATTTTTTACGCGATCGTGCTGCTCTTTGGATATTAAAAAATGTAGGGACGCGAGTACTGGACTTTCCCTGAATGCGAATTACTCCGATGTGAATATCGGAAAAAGCCAGTTTATCTCGCGGAATCCCAGAATCTTTTGCTCGTTCCTGGGATTCGAGCGAACTCGCGTTGGGAAACACTGTTCCAGACGTATAAAACATCCTCCCGTATCCGTGTTCCGCTTGCAATATTCTTTATTTCGCTGCCGCGCTGCAAAATGCGCGGGGCGGCTCGTAAAAAAAGGCCGCGGAAGACATTTCCGCGGGGGTTGAAAGTATTTTCTCCCTTAACGACGCAACAAAAAGGCGGTCTCGCAGGCCTGACAGGGAGAATTAAGCTTTTAACCGGGGAACCAACTTACCGAGACGCGCACTTTGAAAGTGTCGCCGCAAATAAATAATGCCGTTTACCATTACAATACTAACGACGATAACGAGTAAAAGCGCGAAAGATACAATTTCCAATGCTCGCCATTAAGATTGAAAACGATTACGGCAGTCACATTCGTCGATATAAACAACGTACTTCACAAGGAGCGATAGGTATGCATACTCCTCTGTTTATTAAAAAATAACTCCACATCGCGCGCTAATTTTTCGATCGCAAATCGAACTGCACGGACAAGAAAAACTTGGAGACCACTACTTTATAGGATTACGGTCACGCGATAGAACATCACGGCTCCTAGCAATCCCGATGCTCAATCCAACGCATAATTCATACACGCGCCATTATCCACAGTTTTGACCGCTCTCTAAAACCACATATCCAAAGCAAGCATACTCAAACGTTGGTTAACCACGCTCGCTCGTTGCATCGAAAGGGTTCAAAGGTGAACCGACGCAACGTCAGGGGGAAAAGATAGTCGAGGTGAGCCACGTTATCGCGTCGCACGGGAGAAGAACGCATCGGCAGGAGAGACAAACACCAGCCGCGCCTCCATCTGCGCCATTATAAAGGAACGATTGATCGTTATCCGATAATAGAAACAAAACAGAACGGCGAGGCGGCTAATGCGCCACTCCAATTTTCGACGATGACAGAAAGTTTACGCGGGGATGTTTGTTTAATGGGATGCAATAACAGTGCGCGGATAATTAGCCCCGCGGTTCGAGCACCGGCGTTCGAATGTAACGAGCTAGAGCGAAACTCGGATACGCGCGGCGCGGCCGGCCGGTTGTTTACGACACTCGAGCCCGTTGGGGGAATAATTCTCCTTTAATAATTTTTAAGTGTCCTCCGATAACTACCGTTACGAGAGAGACGCGGGCGGACGCGTTTGTTATTCCGGTTCTCCTCTATCGATTGTACCGATCGGTTAACCGCAGAATCGTCGGGGAGTAATCGCGACAGCGTCGTGAATGGAAGATGGGATTCTCGCGGCGAGGACCCTTTTTTTCGAGACACTGGATGATTTAAGATTTTTCATACTATACGTGAAAAGAGATTAAGGACTAGACTTTATGTTAGATAATTTTGATAGTCAGTTTCGAATATTAACACTATTCCTACCACGACGGGTCAGGGATTTCTTTGAAAAATCGTAAAACTTTGAGGCGCGGTCACTTCTGAGGCTTTTGACGATTTTCTCGCAGCGTACGGATCGATTAATTAATCTATCGACATTTTTCCTTCGTCCTCTTTTTCTTTAAGGATACATCGAGTACGTTTAAATCTGTCTGGAAAATGTCTGGTAGGAATAGTGTTAAACGGATGAGCGGAAATTTAGATTTAAATCGTAACGAATCTGAGAGAAAGATCGTATTTCCCGATGAAACGACTTTAGCGAATAACACCGAGATACGAGCATTAAAATAAGTACTTAAGAACTCCGATTATAAAATCAAACGTCACTCTGGCCGTATCCAAGCGTGCGAAGTATTTCATAAATACTCTTGGCGCGCATACCGTGACATTTATTTGAACCAAACAAGCCGAGAAGCTCTCGACGCGTTTTTAATTAAGTAACGAGGAAAAGTACAAAGTCAATGCCCAGGCGAATAATTCGGCCGGGCACAAAGTTCCTCCCTAAAGGCTAGAGGGTAATTCAAGATGTAAAATCTCGAGCTTTCGGGAGGAAATTGAGGGCGAACCAAACGCACTCCGCGCACGCAGCGGACGAATGCCGGTGCGAATGGGCGCGTTTCATTCGCGCGATAAGCGTAGGAAACGCACACGCGAGAAGCAGCGCGTTCGCCCCTCCTTTAGCGCCTCGATTAAATCAAACACGGTCTCCGTTTCTCCGAAAACTCGGCCTTTTGGCTGCCTTGCCGCCCCTTAATACGCGCCGTTCTTCCCGCGATGCGTTTTATTTACCCGTGCACCGAGGAACTCTCGTTAAACGTTATTATCACATCGCTCAGGGGGCGAAGGAGGAGGAGGAGGAGGAGGAGGAGGGGAGGGTGGAGCGGAGCTGAAAGGAGGTGCGCACCGACGAGTCGCTCGAAGCGTTCCACGGTAAATCCACGAAAGCTGCCGGCAGAAGTTTCATCCTGGCGTGCCCTCCCGTAACATCAAAGATGGCGCGGGGCATACATCCTGTAATGAGTTGAATCGCGGTAAGAGGGAACCGCTTCCCTCCCTCCGCGCCGCCCTCGTCGCGCCAGCGAGACGAATTCATTACCAACGGTGTTAGGAGGCCGCACTGAATTAGGTAGAGCAATGTCGCAGTCCTAACGGCATACACCCATTATCGCGCCTCTTATTACTAAGGCCGCGGGGCACCGCGAGTCACCGTCGCCTTTCGACGTCACGACCCCGGCTTTGCTCCTTTGCCGAGTGTGCTTGCCGCGCTGCGCATTTCGATACTCCAATGGGATCTCCAGGTGTGTAATTGGGTAAAGGCTGGCCCGACTTCTGAGCTCTCTCGGTTGATCTTTGATGAGGTTTTTTTCCTCGATGTATTTGCCTTGATGCGAAAAAGTGATTTTGTACGATGCACTTTGGTTGGTCGAGATTGGCAAGGATGTATCGAGGATTGTAAGTGGTTTAAAGGAGTGTCAAAGATGTACGTATTTATGGGAGGATTGTGGTGATGTTACGTGTTTTGCGTATTTACAGAGATAAAATATTGTACAGATGCAGAATCATGATTAGAATCGTTAAGGGTTGCGAGAAAAGTGCGAAGTGGGGTAAAATGATAAGTAGAGTCTCAAAAGGGGGTCGTGGCAATTTAGGTTACGATGACGCGTATTTAATGCGTAGTGTGGGAGTGCTTAAAATTTGAAAATCACATAATGGAGGCCAAACGTCGATTAAATATTTTTTACATAACTTCCACATAGACGATCCGCTCGCGCAATCGTGTATCTCATTTCGGACATAGATTTGTAGACACATTTATAGACGCGTTTCAAACGAAAGATCCAAATTCCCGCTACGAAGGTAGAGGTGTAAACCTAAAATTTCCAAGTAAATCCAGACACGGAGTTTACGTCTAACCGTGCTGCTCCTCCGGAATGTGGAGAACAGCGGCGAATCGGATAGGGGGTCAAGCTACTACCTCAAAGGTTTAGAATTACATCTGAAATTTCTAGAAGTCGCGTCGATACTCCGACAGGATCTCCGTGAAAATACACACTCTCTTGAAACTCAAGCTTGTACCGCAAAAATCCAACTTCCACCCTTGCGCTTCTTTCGTATAACACACATCCTCCGTCTCCCGACGATCGAAAATCTTTCGCGAATAATCCTCGGCGTAAGCTCGACGACAAAACGCGGAATAATTTAATAAAAAATACAAAAATCATATGACAAAGTGTTTTTGGCTATAAATTCAGGTCGAAAATTACGATCATCGAGCACTTTCCCGGGATACGGTATGAGCTAAATGCCAGGTTTAGAAGAAAGCCCGGCCCGTCGCGGAGAGTCGTCCCCCTCGGGGCGTTAAATCAAAACCACCGTTTGTCCGTGGCGGTATAAGTTATCGACGGGCGCTGAATCTCAAGATGTATTACGAGCGATATCCTATTGGCCCGCCGCGGATAATCCCGCACCCTCGACGTTTATTACCCCCTTGAAAGCCGGCCCAGGTAATCTCTACGGCTTCGGGCGGCACGCGGGCCGCCCATAACCATTAACAAATCTTGTAGCGACGCACGAAATAAAGTGCTCTCGTGAATCGGCCGTTTGATTCCAATAGCTACAGGGGTTTTATGGAGAATGGCTGGGAGAAGGGGGAAGAGGCGAGGGAGAGAGAGAGAGAGAGAGATGGAGAGAGAAGGGGGAGAAAGGAACGGAGAAAGACGAAAGAGGCTGCCTCGAGGACAAACGATCGAGGGGTGCGTTGCACTCGTGCCGCGGAGGCATTGTTGGTCGCGGGGCTGTGCACCAGATTCGAACGCTGCAAAAAAAAAAGGACGCGCCTACTCCTTCAGGGCTCGTGTTACAAGGTGCGATTAAGAAGATGCGAGAACAATCGTCGTGCCTTTGCAACCACGCCTATCAACGGTGTTTGTATTCCGATGAAAGGTGCGAAACATCGATCACCCTTATTCTCTTCCCTTACTTTACTGCGATCGAGTGTGTTCTCGGTAAATTGCGAAGAATAATCGAAACGGGCAATGAAATGTAATAAAATATTGACACGCGAGTCATTCTCATTAAGATATCTACTGCTGTAAATAAAAAAAAAGAAGAAAGATCGTATATCATCATCGCCCTTTCCATTTACAATTGTCACGAAATAAAACGATTCCGCAAGGCAATCGATAATGTAATCGCCATGTATCTATCATATACCCCTGTAACTATCCTACTCACCTTCTCCAAAAATTCGATAAAATCCCCTGGCCTCAAATTTCCATCCTTCCTTTCTCCACCAAAAAGGTCACGGCGTCCAATCATTTCCCAGGGTATACCTCGATTTAGGTAAAGCGAATGGCGATGAAAGAAAACGAGATTTGCGATAGAAGAATCGAATTGGCGAGCAATGAGAATATCGTCGAGGTGCTCGGATAGCGGGGAAACGATGGAGGATGGAGGAGACTTGCTTCGGAGCCACACCTCGCCTCCACAAAGGGAATGCGCGCTCGAAACAAATTGGCGGTGTAGACGCACGCCCATTTCGAGCAAACCTCGAACTTGACCCAACGTTGGCCGACGATCGTGACTGTGGAGCAGGGGCCGTTTTTCGGCTGGCCGGCGCCACCCTTCGTCCTCCGGCCTCGCTGTCGAAGGGGCTGTTGGCCCGACAGAAGCCAAGCAAAGGCGTGTCGGGTTACCTGCTAACCCCGGGGGTAACCGCGAGTCCCACCTAAGCCCATAAGCGCGCACGTATTTACTTGGCCCCCATATAACTCATTGGTAAGGGCACAAATTTCTCTGGAAATGCAGTAGAATCGGGACAGCTTGGATTATACTTCGGACGTCTGGCTTTGGGATGGCTCAATAGTTTTTTATAGGTTGATTTTAGGCACCGACTGGTAAGGCCGCGTGGCGATAGACGAGCTGCTCTAAGATCAATTTTGAACTCCTAAAACTGTATACTAAAAAAAGGCGACAGGAAATATGTAACTTATGGTAAGAGATTATGTGAGCAAACCATCGTAAAATGTTTGATCGAAAGTAGATCGGATATACTAAGAGCGTTTTTCTAAACGAGCTATGGTTGGGAGAATAATTGCTTGAAAAGCTATGAAGAAAATTTAGAAGTAATACCGCTTGAAATATTTCATTGGTGTTATTGTTGTGGTATCGACACCTTACGAGAGAGCCCAGGGAAGCTTTGATTACTTTAAAGATAACTGGTGACGCATGGAACCTACCTGCACGATACTGGATACCTTGATTATCTTAAAGCAAGGGGATATGTTCGAAACATACCACTGCGATATTGAAATAGCCTAACGCCAAATGATCGAGCAATCGATCGAGTAATGGATATGTATTAAGACTTTACAGTGTAATACTGCTTATTTAAATTTAAACTACTTAAATTTCTTAGACGTCAAAATGCACGACAAAATCCTCTGCGCAACATATTGATCCAAACGTCTCGGTTTAACCGTAACAAATGTAGAACGGACACCATCTGGATTATATACAAAGATTCAGCCTCCGCCAATCGCGATATCGGTTCATCGTACACTTCTTTGGAATTTCTGGAATGCGAGGTTGCAATGGTACTCCATTTACACGAATTTCCAAGCCACTTCCGAGTCGATGTGGTATGCCGAAAATAAAAGCGAGCTTTTTCATAAATTACCATATGAAATTTTAAACGAACGGCGTTACAAGCGGAGCATCCGACAGCATGCCTTGAATCGTTCCTTCGTAATTGCCCGAATTCTTCAGATTCCACGTTCCACGTCGAGCCAAGGCATTATTCTCAAAACTATGATATCGCGTTTAATCCAACATACACGGAAAAAATATTTTCACAAAAAAAAAAAAATTCTCGACTTCACGGAGAAAATGATAAATTAAGAAACATTATCGATTAGTACGAGGATTTCTGTATTAAGACTGCTATTATATTCACAGTTACGCAGGCGTAAGCGTTGGGAAAAAATTCCGGCCCGACGGGTGAAATTCAGGTCCGAGTGGAAAGCAGGGAGAAGAACTCAAATTTAAACGACACTCGTTCCACGTAAATTTCGCTCTTAGCGAAACTCATCGCGCGTAAATTTCACTATCAGCCAGGCTCATTGTACGTAAATTTCACTATCGGGCAGTCACAACGGCATCGATGTTCCCGTTTGCCTCGCTACCGACGGAGGAGGTCCAGACCTGAATTCGCGGAATTCATCCGACGGCTCTGCACATCGGAGGCCAGGGCGCATCCCCGACGAACGGCACCGCTCGAGCGTGACTAGATCAAAAATCCTCGTGGATCGAGTTTCAAGGTGCACGCCACGAATCTGACGTTAACGTTCGATGACAGTGTGAGAGGCGACAGACGCTTGGCCGCACCGTAATGGCCATCTATTAGCAAAGTGGACGAGCCACGGCACGGAGGAACCGTCGTCCCACAAAACGTTCACAAATAAAATCTCAAAGCTCGAAGAATCGCGCATCTCGTATGCCGCCTGCCCGACGTACAGATCGAACTTACGGAAACGTCTCGATCGATTGCTCGCCCAAGTTTCATTTTTTTACGCCACTCGCTGAGGTCGTCTATTTCAAAGTCGAAGGTGGATTCCGCGCGACGAGATAAATGGCTATAATTCACGCCTTGGACATTATCGCGCAGACCTCAAGGAAATTGACTTTCTTTAATGCGTATCGCGTTAAAGATAAATTACGATGAAGCGAGTAACCGATAAATAAACAATTCGGAGCGTAGGTTAGTGCAAAAAGGTTTCTGCTTTTGGGACATCCAAGACTTGGGCGTGCAAGAGTGAAATTAGCGCGTAGAGTACAAAAAAAGTGTATAATTCTGCTGACAAAGAGAAATCACGGCATTCGCTATGCGAACCACGTAATGCTCTATACTTTGACGCTTTTGACGTTAACTTATCGCAGAGTTACGAAGGTATCGCGCGGCACCCTTTGGCATATAGGATTTAGCGTTGCCGCTGCAAAAGGGTTAAAAGCCAAGCTCGCCTTTGGAGCCGCTGAATCGGACACGGACAGAGCAGCTCTCGATAAATCGCACTGGCTGCTGGGCAGAGCCATAGAACCGAGATTTCTCGCTACCAGTACACTCGTGACCAGCGAATTTTGCTCGTGCCTGGCCCCCGTTGTCGTCTGTCCGGGAGCAACAAAACGAGCGGCGACCGGTACACTTTGTCGACTCATGTCGCTACTAAGGCTAAGCCGTCGAAACGCGCGAAGGATGAAAATCACGCCGATAGTCGAACAAAAATATACGAATCACCATTAATTGCTGGTAAAGAACGCGTATTAGCGAGTAAATTCGAAGCTTGATTCATCATTTTTACCCGCGAAAATGGCTATGAGCGAGCGAACGAAATCTTTCATTAATTCATTACCCATGGCGTGCGTATACACGCGCACGTACGACTGTGCATTCCTGAAAATCGACGAAACCACAAAAACTTGTTCTTAACACGTTCGCGGATGTGAACGCTGTAACATTAATTTACGCGATAACTCAATATGACGTGAAAACTGATCCGTATCGACGTAGATGCTACAACATTCGTTGTATATAGCTAGTAAAATGTCATATTTTACATACTTAGAAAACACGCGACCGATTAAAATTCTGATAATACGATAAGTTCAAGATCACTCGTCTAATGGATCGTCTTGGATAAATCACTTGTCTTCTTTGTTTTTCTTTCAATTCACTTTTTACACCCAAGTTCATTTAGCCTAAAACCCACCCTTTAAAGTGGGTTCCGTACCACTAACACTCGTTGTTATTTTCAACCCCATAAAATGCTTACCATCCGCGAAAGTGTTAATACCGATCCATCTCGGTTCCATCGACCGAGGAGGGAAACAAAATGAACGAACATCGAATCTCAATATCGGATAATGCGGATAAAATAGAAGTGCGCCAATGCGAAAGGGACTTACGGTACGAACCTTTATGTGGCATCTTCCAGAAGGGCGGCTCGGGGGTGGGCGAGCAAGGGTTAGCCACCCCCGCGCCCAACAGGGTTCTTGCCGCGTGCAGCGCCGCCGCCGCCGCCTCCCTGCTCCGCGCTGCCGCAGCGCTTGGCGGGTAATCCGAAGCGCTGTCACTTCCGGCAATGCCGCCGCCGCCACCGCCGCCTCCGCAGGGACGAAGGTGCAGGCTCAGCCGACCGCCGCCGACCGCGCCACCGCCTCCGCCGCCGCCGCCGCCTCCACCGCCGCCACCTCCGGCCACGCTAACACAGTGCTGGAATCGTTCAAATCGGGCGATTAGAATCTGAATAATGAAGGAAGGTTAAAGATAATGATAATAAAGGTCTGTTTTGTTTATATATATGTACGCCTTCTTGCTCGTTGGTAGTTCTACTATTAAATATTGTATACTACTGATCTCTCGAGCACGGTAATAATCGCTTGGTGTGCGGCATAGTTATGTAAAGGTTATAAATTAAGTTCTAAATTTAAATATATATTAGTTTTAAATATATATTATTTTTAAATATATACATTTTTATGCGTGACATACTAAATTTGATTATAGAAAAAAGGTATGGAGATGGATGGAGAAATAGGGTGGTGTAGAGGATCTTCAGCTTGGACTTCCACGCTGAAGACCCGGGTTCGAATCCCGCCCCATCGCCGATGGTTTTCCCATGTGATACGTATACTACATTTCTGGTAATTCAGAACCCACCTTAAACGGTAGGTCCTAGGCCAAATGACCTTAGCAGTCGATGCAGAAAATGAATGAAAAGAAAAAGTTGAAAAGTTGGTTGTCTAGACAAGGATCCCTAAACAATCGACACTATATTAACACTTTCGCACGCGCACGATTTCTGACGACACGAGACACCGTGAGTAAAGTATCTGGGTGTATCGGTGGGAAGAGTATTTCCATCTTTCTCGTAAGTAGCCCTGTCTTTCTGACATTCTCAGGGTATACAATTTCCAAATATGAGCGAATGTACGCGTGTCCGATGCAGACTACGCTTAGCTTTAGCGACGAGTCGACTGACAGACCAGGGACCAGACGCGCCATCCTCTTCTTTTCCCCTTTCGTCTCTCAAGTCTTCGTTTAAGGCAAAACACGTTTTACGGAGTGGTTCGTAGAGAAATTAAAGTGTACAGAAAAAAACAGGAAAAAGTATTACAACGAAATCGAGTCGATTACTCGATACAAAGCGATGTATACGAATAAATGCGATTCAAAGATGTTATCGATCGTTGCTGTCGTGTGACATAAAAGTGTTAATTATAGCAAATTAACATAATACTGAACCGATACACGATTAAAGATACATTAATATAGAGTCGCAGCTGTACCAAAAAAATAAAAGAACCATCGTACTTTCGTCGGTCGAAGAAACTGAGGTTACGGAAACCTTCGCTCGAATCGTGCATCGTGCGCCAAAAGTTTCGAAATTCTTTGGAATTTATTGGAAGCCAAGAACATGGACGTAGATCATGCCAGTTTGTTACGTTAACGATATAATCGATTTGCTCAAATGGTTATGGATGCGAATGTTAGTAACTGTGGCTCAGTTCGCGTTCCCCTCGTTTTGAAGCAGTTCTGCTTTTTGCTTTAAACGCGACATTGGCGGATAAGCGGCGATGGCTAACAATTTAATGTTCAACTTACGGACATAACAAATAAACTACAAAGGTCGGCCCTCCGCAACTGGGTTCATGAACCGTCGTATATTGGCGCTAGACAAACACGGGTATACTGGAATAACGTGAGAGCGATGAGCCGACCGGATATACGTATTCTTCGCTTCCTATTTCACGATCTTACAGAAACCGCGATGAGGCAATAGCGTTGCCAAGAGCATCTTGGAAAGAACGAGAAAAATCCCGGCGGAGAAACGTCTGATCGCGCAAAGCCGAAGTCTTGACGCAGCGTCGCTTAGCGGATTTAATTAAAGACAGGATGTTGCACACTGATCTGATTACAAACTTGCTGCTCATTAAACGCATAGTTCGCGTCGAAGACCACGGCGCGTTTGTCGAATGCACACTCGAACCTAAGTACAAGACGGAGGAGGATGAAAAAAAGATGAGCGCAGACAGGGACCGATGTAGCGACACGTTTATACCTGTGTTCTAAAAATCTACAACTGCGTTTCGTTCGTTTTACGTTTAAGCTGATTTAATCGAGGAGTACATTCGAAACACGCGGATAATTTATAACGCTCTTCCAATTATAATCTATCAATTTGACAGGCACGATTATTTCTAGTGCTCGTGAATGCGTCGAAATATTAGCACCATCGGTAAATTAATAAGTAGCGTATAGGATTGGCGTAAAGCCTTCCTTTTCACGATATCATATTCGCGTCAATTAAATCACGTGAAAAGTTGGTCGTGCTTAGAACCAAACTAACGGTCAAATACGCAATGCACCGAGTTAAACAACGTACACTGTTGCATGTGACTATAAGAAAAATCCGATCGTATTCAAATTCTTCTACGTCACCCACAGGTACCGCAAACTTTCCCGTTTAATACGTGTCTCGATCTTTGAATGTCAGGTCCAATAACACCGTCGATTTATGTACCTTAAGCGACACGTACAAAGGATGAAATATTTCGTAGCTCGTTAGTAAGAAGTTGAATAATGAATTATAAGAACTTCGAATACCGATTAATGGCGAGTAAACGGCGAAGCTGTATCGGTAAACGATTGGCTATGAATCGTATCGCAAATATCTACGACGATACATTTTCGTAACAACGTCTATTCCCTTCAGACCTGTCGGAACAAGAGTCGCGTTGACGATAGCGAACTTTCCGTCGGATCCAGCATCGCCGAGCAGCAAAGTCGTCTACGTAGATAAATATCTCCACGAATTCCCCATCGAACACCATACCTGAGCTATGCAAATTTAGTAAAAAATAAATAAACTCGAGAGTCGCGTGGGCGTACAATTAGCCTCGAATCAAACAGCACCGATCTGTCATCCGAGGTTCGTCGTCCTTATCTCAGGGATCGGCATGGCAGAGCCGAGCAAAGCATCCGCCGAGCCGATCGTCACGGCAACGATATTAGACAAATTTCAAACCACGGACGTACACCGAAACCAAGTCTGAATTATTTCATAACTCGAAAATAACCATAAAGATTTACATCGCATCATATATGGCTTATTCACCACCCTATACGTATGTTTTAATCTTCGATTTAACTCTCAACGTTTCGAACTTCGATCGTCGAAGCCACGCAGGGTGGCTCGGTCTTCCTCGCGCACAATCTCACTCCGTCGATCGAAATTGCGACTCCACAAATTCAGATGGAGAATTCCAATAAGAATTATTCGACAAGCGTGAGAATCAACTGCTCGTTGGCGAGCAATATAATACACACGCGTCGTCCTCATAGTGTCACGAGCAATAAGGTTAGGAGTGCCTATGTATACATTAATCGATAAAAGAACGTTAACGGTCGGACGATTATACTTGGCGGTACACCAGGGAAACCAGCGAGGATCTGCCATCGGCGCAATCCATCTTTCCTTTCTACAGCTGTCCCGAGGATCGTCCTGGCAATGTTAGAGGAATCTCTCGTCGCGCGGTAATCGGCCACCGGGAGTGGATGGTAGGCGACGCTTCCGAGGCACGCACGAGGTAGCGATAAGATCGCGGCACGTTAATGGCGCGTCGAAGGGGATGAAAGCGTCGGAAAAGGGCAGCTGGGAGCGCCGACGGCGTCGGGACGCCTCGAGCGGAATTCCCGCAGGACGGTGCCGGATTTTTGGGCAGAGCCAGAACGCGGCGGCGCTCTATTGTTGCAACGATTTTATAAACCGACGGTAAATCATGGAAACTCGATTGATCTCCGGTCGGTCCTGCACGCTCTTTCGCGCGCCCTTCCGCGCGTACAAACAACGGCCGCTTCAAAGAACATAATTCAGGGGATTATCGCCCGCGAAACGCGTAAATATTGGCACCGTCGAAACTGGTTCGCCGAAAGCAAATTTCAAAGTGCACCAAAAAATAAATACCGCTGGGGCAAATAATAAACATTGCCGTGTCGGCGGTAAATTTTCCTATTTTTCCAAGCCTGATTACGTCCCATATATATTTATCAGTTTCCCGGCCTTTATGACGCAAACCGCTGCCGCGGTCGAAAGCGCCGCAGCGTCGAGGCGCCGGCTTTAGCCTTAAATTGGTAAAAATCCAATTTGCCCTTCCACCGGCCGAAGGTGGAAAAAATCATCGGGACATTTTTATGCCCGGTGATTTTTTCGAAATTAATTTGCGGAAGAGGATGATAAATATTCGACGTGCGCGTACCGCCAGCTGACACCCCCCGGGGGCTAATGTTGCTAAATGCGGTATGCGAGACGGGCCAAGGGCCAATTTACAATTTAGATTTTTCCCGGAAAATTCAGAGCCGCAACTTTTTCGCACACCCGGCCGCGTGATTACTCTGTTGGCAAGGTGGCACCTTTTGGCACGTGATTATTCGAGCAAGTGTCGCTGGCCGAGAGAAACGAGAAGCCCCAACGTTTTTGGATACGTTGGAATTTCACGCGCGTTAAATCGCGGGGCAAAGAATGATAAATAAATTTATCTCGAAATCCATAGATGTGTTTCTAAAAATTGTTCGATGAAAAAGCGAACGGTAGTGCAATACTTTGTATTTATCCTGCGCTACGTTCTCGACAACCATCGAATAATATATTCTATTTAGCTTCGCTTATTCACAAAGAATTACAAGACGCTCCAAGATGTCCACTCAAGCTAGCGCGATAGCTGCGCGATCGCTCTACCATTCTCAATATTCTTTTCAAGCATCTTACGTACAAAAAAACGTAAAAATACAAAACAAACGTATCGAGAATATAACACACGCGATCGAATCGAACGACAAAACCCTCGAATCACGTTTGCGTCAACGCTTAAACCACCGCAACTAATTCGGTGTCTCGTACTCCCGATAAAAACTTTTGACCCTCGCGTAATAAATTTTTCTACTCCATACCTGCTTTTTCCACCATGAAAAAAAAAAAGTGAATCACAGCCACGTGAAACTCTGACCGTTTAACGGCCACCAGGGACGAGGCTAAAGACCGGCAACGATGGAACAAGATCCACGTGTAATTTCTCGTTTTATCGTTTCATCGAGGAGCGACGTGCGTGCAAAACCCGTTGAATCTCCTCGTCGTCATCCTGCCTCGCGATAAACGAAACGGAAAGCGTACTTCCATTCGAAATGGCGAGCGTAGCGGCGGTTAGAGGCCGATCGAGACGGATACTCGTCGGCGATGCCCGCTCAAAGACGGCGATGCTCACCTACGCGCATTCCACCGTCGCTTTCGTTCATCGCGCTTAATCGCTTCGCGTGGCAACATCGAGCGTTAATTATCATTCGGCGCGCATCGTCGATCATTAGCTCCTTTCAACGGCGTCGCGGGAAAGGTGCGACGCCAATGAGATGGAGAGGGAGAGGGAGAGGGAGAGAGTGAAGCCGGCTCGGCCAAAAAGTGCAAGCTGTAACGCTCTCCGCCGCGGCCAAACGATTATACGTAGCCGGGCACGGAATCCGGTGCAAAGCGAGGCTTAGGTTCGAACGGCGATTCTGCGAGGGCGCAACTATGCCTGCAACTCCGCACAAGTGTCGCCCGTTGTCACTGTAAATACCAGTGGAGGTGCGAAGTTGTTCAAAAATAATCAAACCTATCGCACCGAACTGAGGCTCGGTGCATGATGTTCATACTTCACGCCGACATGCCTCGAATTTATTCGAGAATAGTCGATACGGTATTTAAAAATTTGTTCGATTAAATACTTGCTCCTGTAGCTAAAACTCTCGTACTTTATCGATAGGATGAAGTATATTTATCGATCGAATAGCCCGGCGTGCTTCTGAAATATCTACCTTGACATTCGTTTTTGGCGAACAATCCACGAATTTACTTCATTCGGAAATCATCGTCGTGACGAAGTACGTATTGTTCAACGTTGAGGAAAATGAGATATTTTCGAGAAATCTCTGGTCAAGTATTTATTCCTCGCTTAGCCGTTAACGGTTAAACACAAACCACGCGAGGCACGATGAAAATAACCATAAGCATCTTGGAATCTTCGATTACCACTCCCTCCCAGCGCTGGACCGATCATTATGCAAACTCAGGTATGCTTTTCCTTCTGGCTGAATCTTACGCAAAGCGGCCTGCCAAATCGTCGCTCTCCGGCTGGTAACCGAAGAATGCGAGAAAACGTCGTTAAGCGCGGCAAAGGAGACTTTTCTACCCGATGGTTAAAAACTCGCAGCCGGCGGTTGGGAGTGAATCAGGGCAAAATTACTGTCACGGCTGTTGGCACTGCGGAGAACGCGAAGGAAATCGGAGAAACGAGCCGTGTCTGGTCTCATTAAGGGGATGCCACTTCTGGCTTTTCGGTGTGGAAGCCCGCGGACGATCGCAACACGCGGAGCGTGCAAAGCGAAGACTCGATGGCGGCAAGCTCGTTTTCTCGTTTAAAATTGAAATAAGCGATAATTAAGTCGACGCGTTAATCCAGGTCCGCGATGATGTTAGGTATCTCGAACTTCCGCGAGGTGGACTCTTTGAAACTTGACTATCACCACGGAAGTTCAGGATACGCGCTACCTACGACTGCACAAATTTGACGTTTTTTATGTACCCGTTTGGCTGTATGAGAAAAAAAAAAATTGGACGAGTGGATGTTAAAGAGAAAATTAATTTAAGGACTGCTAAAGGTACAATGATAGAGGGCAGAGACACGTATACTCCGGCAAGAGAGAGATGTGCATTCGCTTCATAAACTTCGAATTCGGTCATGGCATACACGTAATATTATTCGGACAATTGCGATTTTTTATACGGCAATGTATATCGTTTGTCCCGATGAAAAGGGACAGCTATAATAATAATGTGTTCAAAGACACTCGACACGTAGCTTATCCAAAGGTAGATCCATAGAAATTGTATTGATCATCGAATGGATATAAAGATAATCGCAAAATACCCAGACCAACGATTCGAGCTACGTTAAACACCGAGTTTTATGTTAAACGACCTTAAAAATAGCCAGAATAATATTAAAGAAATCGTACGAAAGTCGTTGGTTTCGCTTCTCGTTGATCGCGACACGCGCGAGTCTCCCTTTTGCGCATAACATTCGTACGAAGAGATTTGCTTAGAGGAAGCACGACGAGGCGCGGAGTGCTGGTAGACGAAATTGGTAAATAATTTGGATCGGTAATTTTTCTACGAGCAGCGTGTCTCTTTCGCCCTCGGGCGCTCAAGCACGACAAAGGGCTTTTCCGTGGAGTCTCCGAGGTACGCAAAGGCTTTCTTTGTCGAGCACTCGAGCACCGGGGGACATCTGTTATTTTCAGAGATTGTATCACTTTCAACGGACGCAATGTTTTCTTTCCTCCCTTTGCGTAAAAATAATAAAAGCGAACAGGTGTTCGTTACGCTTGCCATCCGTCGACTGCATTTCTTAAATAAAAATCTCATAAACGCGCAACTTTGTTTTATCGGCATTCCCAAGTAATTCTAACGTAACTTTATCCGATGTAATTTCATCGCCATGCATTTTACGTACTTCGTTCGACGCTTCGGAGTATCGCATAAAAATATAACAAGGATCGCGATAGCGTTTATGAGAAAGATAAGGTGGTATGGAAATTCGGCATTCGCGTTGGACAGCACGATTTTAGGTCTCATCGAATAGCAACCTACCGCACCGTTAATATCGCGAATACACGAATCCGATCGAGGGATTGTCATATTAAATACGATGAAAACATCTGTGAAACCGACGCTTACGTTTCGCCTATAAACAGCCCGAGATAGTATAGCGTTTATTCCCGAGATAAATAATGACATCAGTGTCCCTCCCCAACGTTGTTATCCTCCGGAACGTTCTGTTTCTGAGAGTACGTGACTTGCAAAGAAACGCCGGCCGCGTAAATTCGTCAGGCGCTTTTAATCAATTCGCGTGTCGTTAGCACAGTGCACCTTACTGTCTCAAACGGGATCCGCCGTGGCCTCCGCTTCGGATTATTTTTTCCCACCGGCTCCATTAATCTCGATACGTTCCGCTCTCGATCGACGGCCCTTTTCGCGATCGCTACGAGGTACTGGAGTGTTAACAACCTCATTGTGCCACGCGCAGTTTGTGGCTAAGCGCCGCTACCGTGCTCTCAAGTTATTACGTATATCACGGTTTGTTACAGCCTTTCTACGGTTACCGAGTGGCGGCTCGCGGGAAGGAAATTTATGTTCCTCGGAGGACGATAAAAGCATTAACGGAAAAGGCCGTAAGTTCTCGAAACGGCGGGATTAATGGGTGCGAAATGGATATTGGTAATGCGTAAAGTCTCGTTCATGACAAATGCGATGGTTCGAACCTTCGCGGATCGAGCGTGCATCTCTCGGGTGGAAACGATATCTGATCCTATACCAAACACCGATGTACCACGAATATATGTATCTAGCAAATATGTAGAAGTTTACACTAATACTGCCCGATAATTCAGAAGACGATTACTTCTGCTCTACTTTCACGTTGCATATTTTCAACCGGCAGAAGATTGTAAATGTAAGATGTTAATTTGCCTTGTTAGGGTCTGACTTGACCGTTTACACGGTCTATCGGGACTCTCGGGTGTCGCATTGGCATTTCTTATGAATCGTGATGGAGCGCGTGAAATAAACATGCAATTAATCGGCGAAACGAAGGGCGGAGGAGTGTACAACGATGCATCATTAAAACGCTTTAATTAAATATCTATTCAGCACGGAATCGCGCACTTTTTCTGCACAAAATTCAAAGCTTTTTTTTTTTTATTCGACGAGCACGCGATTGCATTCTCTCATAGACCGCGAGAGCGTTTATTAAACACGATTGAAATAATGAGTATAATAGGGATAACAATCGAAATATCCCGATGAACACGCGATGAATATAAACGGTGCAGCTGATTACTTGCTCTATACGTTATCTTGCTCTCGCAGAAATATATTTTGTTCTTCTGCTGCGAAAACGATATAATTCCGAGCTAAGTAAGTCAATCTGCTAAGACAAAAAGCAAACACGTGGAAATAATACTGTTTCTCGTTTTATCATCGGTTCGTGAAATCAAATTCCTTTGTCCAATATCGAACGTTTCCTGCGATCCACTAGAATCGGAAAATAAATGGCAAAGCAGACCTCGCGACGGCTAGTGGTAATACGAGATACACGAATTTCAGACCTAATCGATTAACAAATATCCATTACTTTATTTCACTCCTGACCAAATATGATATTTCGCGCATCAAGAGCTAATATTCTGAACACAATCCTTGTTCGGATTGTCTTGTTCGGAAAATTCTTGACTTTTGTCGCGAATTCGCGTAATACTGTATACAAGTGACAGTACGGCACACTTCTCATTTCCACGCGATCATAAGAAATGAAACTTTAGCGCTACTACGTTATCCGCGTATAAGACGATCTTCGTGCAATCGTGCAGTTACAAGAACGGACCCTGCCAACCAGCGTTATCAGGCGCACGATCCCGATATCGTGCCGAAGAGAAGCGACTCGAGAAGTCGCTTCTCGTCGAAGCAATATGTCTGTAAGTCAATGAAGGTGAACGTACCGAGTCGAGAATGGCCGTGGTCAGGCCGGATCCGGTCACCAGCTAAAAGCACAATCCGCAGCGTCGTGGCTCCGCGAGTTGTTCACGACACTTTTCTTACGTAGCCCGAGGACTGGAGTTCCAGGACTCTCAGTTCGCCACGTTGACGACGTGGGTGAATCGACGAACTTCCCGAGTAAGAGCTCTCACTGAACACTAAGAACGCACAGTTTAACGAGAGTACCGGAATCCTGCCACGCCACGGAATCCACAGTGTTGCGTCGGTAAAAGTAGCGATGGCAGTGTGACGGGCCCCTCGGTGGTTTACGGCACAACACGACGGCGAACGCGACGAGAATGACGAATCGGCGTCGACCAATGGCACGAGGCTGCGATGTAAACGGCGTGGACGTCGCCTACGACGCAACGTAGGGCCTCCAGGACGCGGTGCCGTCGTCGAAAAGGGGCTCGCTCGGTTTTCCTCCTTGGCCGTGTCCTCCCTTTCTTCCTCCCGTTCTTTCCTCGAGCGAAGGTGGGCCTCTCGCGGGGGCCCGCGACGCGCGTTTACCGGCCTCTATCGCACCTCGCTGGTCCGGGAGGAGGACGAGGCGCGAGAGTCGGACGTGTGCGTCGGTGGAGAGGAAAGAAGCACGTGCAACTTGAAAACAGGGGTGCAGTGACGCGTCGCTGCTGCGGTGCGCGGCGCCCGATTGACCACCAGAGTCTGCCTTCCTTCATGCGGAGATCCCTGCCGCACGATTTTGGCTCCCCCTCCCCTGCCGGCCGCTGCCAGCGGGGTCTCCTCTCCGTGGTCCCCACCCTCTCTCTCTCCGTTCCTCGCCACCGGGTAGCCTTGCCCGAGACGAGGCTCCCGGAACGGGACCGCGTCGCGTAGCGTGGCCCTGGGTGGAGCCACGCCGCCGCTGGCGTGGCCGAGGCGCCCGACGCTCCCCGGCGGCCGGTGGTGGGGGCGAGCCGCGAGCGCGCCGCGCCTGCGCCCCGCGCGCCCAGCTACGCGCCAGCGAGGCTCGCGGGTCGGCCAAGCGCGGTGGGCGTGGCCACGGCTAGGCGTCGCTCTTCCCCGTTGGGCCGCGCGGCTCGACGCCATTGTTTTCCTCGGCCGGCGTGGCGGGCCGCGCGCGCGACGCACGCCGACGCCCGGCGTCGCGACGCCACTCTCGCACGCAACGCCGTCGCGGCCGTCGCCGCCTGCCTCCTTTCTCTCTGCCCTCGGCTGCCCGCTCGAGTTTCTGCGCCAGGAGGTAAGTCGACGATCCCGCACCTACACGTACGCGCCGCCCGAAGCTTTTCGTTCGCTCTTTGCCTCTTTGTTTCCCGCCGCCTCTCTCGCCCTCTCTCGCTCTCCCTCTCCCCCCCCTCCTCTCTCTCTCTCTCTCTCTCTCTCCCTCGCTCTCTCCTCCTGCCACCCCCCCTGCCGCCGCCCGCTCGCACCGCACACGCTCGCCATCCTTTCCCCCGCCGCCACCCCTGCGTACGCCGACTCTTTCGCTTCCACGCCGACTCTTTTTGTACTTTCCTCTTCTTCGAGCCGTTCCTCGCCGTGCCACGCACGTACGCACGGAACGGGACTTACGATAAGGGGGCGAAGGTGGACCGCGTAAAATGGGCCGATACGGGCCATTGAGGGGCTGCATCCGAGGGTGCACGATTCTCCGAGGTCACGGGGTCTTTATCAGCCGCGCCGCATTTCACGGTTCTCGCGGGATACTCGTGGAAGACGCATTCGACGTGTTTCAACTTCGATAACTACGATTGGCCCGTAAAACTAGGCGTACTTTCAGCGCTTTGTATGATTTCCGTTCCTGCGTTTTCCACCGCCACTTTCATCGCCCCTCACCACTTTGCGACGGTATGTTCCTTCTATGCCCCTGTCATTTCTGGGCTTTTTCTTCTTGCCGCTCGCGTCTTCTCTCTCCGGTGTAGCTTGTATTCCTTTAATCGTTAAACGAATGTAGATTCGATACGGTTCGGGATAGGAGAGGGCAGAGATAGCGTGTAAAATTGATTGGCAACATCGAGAACCGTGTCAGGGTAATCGAGATAATCGTGGGTACTCGACGAGCTCTGAAAGTCACGGAGCGAGGTTGGTTCCTAATGGACAATTTGCATCGGAACGTACACGCCATCCAAGCTTTTTGTACGCCCTCTGCCTCCTAATCTCCCTCCGCCACCCGCCCTCCGCCACCGCCCAGCCAACATCGTCCTCGTAAGCTGCCTCTTTGCTTCCGCACACGCTCTTCTTCTCATTTTTCCTTTTTCCCACTCCACCTTTCACCGCGCTACGCACGTACGCACAGCGCTCGCGGTAAGGGCGTACCATCGAAAATAGGGCAATCCCTAGTACCGAGAAGGGAACGAAGTATTCTTGGTATTTTGCGATGGCCCACGAGCTTCCACAGCGATATAACTGCTATCAAAAGCATCGCACCGCACGATTTTTACTCGATAGAAACCGCACGCGAAAAATATCGGCGTCTGGCGTAAGCTTACCTACTGATCAACGTGTATTAAAAGGAAGCAAAAGTTTCCCCCGCGTTTTTCTACCATCCGATATCTTTGTATCACGAATTTTTCGCGCATCTACCATAAAGTCTTTATACTATTGTGGAGTCCACAAGTACAGTTAGGGGCTAGCGCATCGTAATACTCTACGGTGAGCTTTTCTCTTATTTCTACTTCTCGCGTTCCTCGAAATGCTTGCACCCCCAAAGGGTTAACCCGCGATGTGTGATTTCTCCGGTAATATGAGCTTTTTTGTTGTCCTTTTGTGATAAAGACTAACTTTGTACGGCAGCCGTTTAAATTACAGTCGCGTGCTTCTAAAGTCGTAAATTTTCTCCTTTTGCTCCATAATGGTTGCTTACGCGAGGGCTTTAAACAAGTACGAGATTACCGGCCTCTTTGCTCAAACTAAACGCCGTAAGGTCGATATCCTTTTGCCTGGCCGAGTGAAACAGGTGGCACCAATTAGGATCCAATTACTGGTATATCTACTTCTTATTTGGCCCGGTGGCAATTGAGGCGCCGAGCCGAGCGAACAGAATTGGGATTCTGAAAGCACTGCCGACATCGCCTATGAAATGCCGATACGATTATAACGAATCGCTAGGAACTTTCGAAGGCGTTTGCGAGGGTTAAACGACGTCGATTGTTCGCCCTACCATACGAACAAGGTATCCTGGAAGGGCATTGCTAATTATTTTTGCGCTGCAACCATCGCGTCTTTGTCGAAGGTGGTTCATTTTTTTAAACAAACTTAAAATGGAAGGCACATCACGCGATCGACTTAATATCAATCAACGTTTGAATTTCATAATCAGCACCTGACGGCCGAGGCGCTGCTCGTAAATAACGTGCGCGACGTGCATTAAAAATGGCCTGAAAATGTAATTTAAATTGTAAAGCAGCAAAGTTTTCTGACGGGAAGAAAAGATAAAAGTGCGCCTTTGAACGAAGGCTTCTATGTAGTCCACGTTGACGTTGAAACTATGTAGTAGATATGAACCGCTCTATGGTTTAAATGCTTTGCCCGAATTAAACAGGTAAATGTAAATAATCTATTAGGCAAGATACGTCGGAAACTTCAGACGTGCAGAAATACGGCTTTCGACGTGCCCATGCTCGGTGAATATTCATTGCGGAGAATTGAATAATCTAACGAGGAAATCGAATTAAAGTCGTTACGTCTGTACTTTAAAGCAGCTCATTTGTCCAAGACTTTCCCTAAATTGTTTATATTTGCCTTGGCACATACCTCCGAAGAACATTACCACTTTGGCGATCGCAAACAATAACGTATCACTAGAAAAAAAAAACAAAAAATTATGATAATTAAGATGCGTATCGCAGAATACCTCGCTTTGCGTCCGTGAAGAAAATCCGAGCTTCCAAATCTCACGCCATTACAGTCCGTAATCTTCTCACCCGTGTATAAAGTCAATGTCAAAACGTAAATCCATCGCTTCACAAGCAATCTCGAAATTACATTATCGCACATCGAGTTTTGCTGCGAAAACCAAAATAAAAAAAAGCGAGCAACGTCTCTTCGCAAACCATAAAGTTTAAGCGAGAAATACCAAGGCCTATTTGAGGACGATCGTTCGCGACGCGATCCAACACGCTATTCCCCGATTCGTATCTCCGACGCGTTTTTCTTAAACGCCAGAAGTTCAATCGAAAAGTCAGCGACGCACACTTGTCCGGTTTCTCCACACGCGAGTGCTCGCGCGACGACCGAACTCGACGAGAGAGGAACACCGAGGACTCGCCACCAAGGACGGACGACCTCACTACCGACACTAAATACGTGTGCTCGGCCGAGTATGCAATTAATCACCGATCCGTGGCTAATTGGTGCCGAAGCACGAGAATCGATGAGCCCGGAGCATCGACATGCACGGGCCATTCAACGAAAGTTCCGTCACGCCGTGCTGTCTGTACCTTTGGCGCAGGGTAAGGAGCGCAGGGCCGAGGGGAGGAGGGCGAGGAGGCGCGAGGAGGAGCGAGGAGGACGGAAAAGGTGGAAGGAAAGTCCGACGATCGGCGGATAACCAGATTAGAGAGGAAGGTGCGGACGGTCGGCGGATGACTATTCCTACCTAATTACACGCGGACATTTGAGTGACGCTTCTCATTTATTTCAGGCCCCGATCCTCCGATCGGGCGCCTACTTTGCGCGCGAACATATACCCGGACAGGCCGCTGTCGTAATGCGAATGTTAGACCACCAACGTCACGCGCTCGACTTCCGCGTAAACTTTTTCAAAGAGGCGACTCGTCGAGCGCAAGTATGTGACTACACTCGAATAAACGGACCAGTCTTCTGGTCGTTGCATCGAGAGCGGTACCGGCAGTACCTTGTAATCGTTTACAACGTTAAAGCAATCTTAAGTGTTTCTCGAATAATTATGGACAGCGGCAAATATCGAGGCTTAAAGCGTAACGACGATCGTTTCCAAAGTACGCGTTTGTAGGGAAAACATTAATTTTGGTACCAACTTGACTTTTGGTACTCGAATCGATAAATATTCGGTACGAAGAATTCCTCGGGACGACAGCTTAATCCGGTTCTCGCCGCTGATATATCGTATCGTAGGTAGGATTGAATTGCTCGCGTGAAATGCGTAGCAGTCATATCCTTGTCAAGGTTTTTAGCGTGCCTTTCGTCATGCCCTTCGTCTTGCTTTCGGCTTATCCAGCGCGCACAATTGGATTTACTCGCTCGAAGACGCAACGCGACAAATCAAACGAATCGGCCAATTGACCTCGGCGCGTGTTTCTCGCTTTCGAGCGAGGAAAGAAAGGTTTCTTGTTCTCAATATGCGATACTCGATAAAAGATTTGTATGCAATGTTCGCGTGCTCGTATTAAAAACTCACTGAAAATTATGCAAACCGATCCTTTCGGGTTTCTCTTTTCTCTCTCTCTTTCTCTCTCTCTCTCTCTCTCTCGGTATTTTACGCAACCTCCCCGTTTATTTGGTACAAACGCGAGTGGTGAAATGACCGAGCTTCGCACAAAGGAACGCGGACTACAGAAGCGATCGCTGTAGATGCACAGGCACGCGTATAACTTCTTTGTTTCGATTTGATTTTATCATCGAGCGACAAAAGAGCCGCGTGTCGGTGCTCCCGGCTAGACGAATTTCATATTCCGCGATATTATTTGAACGATTACCTCGAATGGAATAAACCCAAGCTGCATTGTCGGCAGCATTTTCAACCAAAGCATTTACAATTCCCTCTTTATTGCCTTTCGGCTTATCCGGATTGTGCCAGTGCATTTACGAGCCGCGTTTCATTCTAATAATCACCGTTAAGTTAACGAACTGCAATGCGGGCATTTGAACACGGGGGACACGGGGATTAACGTACATTAATAAGATTATCCGCATGGACAATAGATTGCGCATTTCCGGGTTTCGAATATCTGATTCCAATATAACGCAAGCCAAATAAATCGCATTAACGAAAAATGCGATACGAATAAAATCAGCCGGGATATTTCATTCGGGACGCTTAAATCGCCATGGAGCGTCGTAATTGCCGGCCGAACGAGATTAAGGAGACGGAGGGGGCGATAATGCGGCGATATCGCGTTTGAAAAAATAATGACCCCGCGAGGCCGATGCGGCGAAAATCGGGAGGATAAAAACTAATTCCCGAGATGGACCGGCGGGTTTATGCCGGCAATTTTAAAGTCATCTCTCGGGGAACCGAACTGGGCCACCGATTTCGTCGAAATACAAATACACGCATAATGGCTTTCCGACCGAGACTGTATCGAATTACTCGCGCGCGTCTTTCCCGAAGGGGCCCCGCGGTTGGCGAAGGGACGTCGAATAGCCGGAAAGAGGGCCGTCATTAGGTGAATTTTATTATTCTCTGATTTCAGGCTCCCCTGCACGGCAATGCGGCGGGATAGAAAACGGCAAGTGCATTTTGCGGCAACGAGCCTCCCGACATCTCGGTGTAATCAGACACCGGCGGCACGGGAGGGGGAGATGTAAATGTAATTGAAAACATCCGAGGAGATACACCGCTCCTCTGATCCGTGCCGCCCGCCTACCATTTTTCTCCTCCTTTCTGCGCGCTGAATGTCTTTCCCTTCCCGTTTCCGTAATTAAAAGTCGTTTCTTCGCGATTTCTCGCCGTCCCTCCTTCCCGCCACCGCCGCCCCCCCCTCCCTTTCGCGCTTTAAACTCGCCCCCTCCCGCTCGCCGCTCGGCCCCTCCTCTCTCTCTCTCTCTCTTTGCAGGTAACGTGTCATCTCTCGCGGCCCTCCGAGTGTCATTTCATAAACTCCTCCTTTATTTCGACGCGCAAATATCCTTACGGCTTTGTGCCTCCCGCAAATTAATGAAACCTCCCGTCGAGCCGCCGCGCTTCCGTTTCCCTCCATCTCTCTCTCTCTCTCTCTCTCTCTCTTTCTCGTTACGAAACTGCAGACACTCCTGCCCATTGTGCAAGGCGTTTTAACCACTTCTACCGCCAATCGCGCATGCGCGCGATCGTCTCGGTAAGAATATATCGCTTCATTAAAACAACATACGGCCTGGAACGTCGAATCCATTTGGCCTACGCGTGCATGTCAAACGTAAATAAACACTTAACGTATTTGTTCCCTCATCGCGCATGCGCGACGCGCGAATTCTCCGGCGGCGGAGAAGGTTACTGCATATTCATGGTGCATTATTCGTTAGGAGACACGGGTAAAAATAGTTGCGAGCACTATAAATTTTGCGCGTAGGGTAATAATATCCGTGTGTTCGTAATTAAATCCATAGCCATGGCAATGGCCTCGAAGGTTCGACGATAATAATCATGGGGTAGTCAAAGGATGGTCGCGCGATCGCGTCGGTAACCTAAAAGAAAAAAGGGCTACGCGGTAGTCTATCGCAAAACCGCGGTAGCTATTAGAGCGCAGCCTTCGAACCGTCATTGTCAATAATCGCGGCTCACTCGGGCCGATCCGCAACCTTCCCTAATAGCCGATCGAAGTTGGGAAAGAGTGAACAAACGCCGCTACCTCTATCCGTAATCGACGTGCATCCTGCAAAGGATGCCGACGGAGGCGGGTCCTTTCTTGCCAATAATTTCAATGGAGTTTTTCTCACAGCCCCCCGTTCCGCGGACCAGTGTGTCGGCACACGTGAACGATGGCGAAAGAAAAAAGAAGCAAGAGGGAAAGAGAGGGGGAGGGAGGGGGAGAAAGGGAGATTTCAAAAGGTACGCAGAGCACCGCCTCTGATGAATGCCGCAACCAGTGGCCACCATGTTTTCCCTCCGCCGGTCCGCCCTACTCCGAAACATCTCCCGTGCAACCCTCTGTCCGATTTTCCAACCCCTCGCCAAACCGCGACTGAGCCCTTGTACGCGTACACGGCTACGCGCGCCGTAGGAATGAGTTTTACAGCGGGCCGTACTTAATGCCGGCCCAATATCAACTGCATGCATTATCTTACGGCACATTTGCCCGATTGCAATTCGTTAGAACGTCACGGGACAAATCTGAAAATGTAGTCGAGGACCTTGAATTAAAGGATGTTACTTTGGTTTGGCTGTTTCTACTCGTCCTTGCCAAGGAACATTGATTTTGGGTTGCGGCGATGTTTTACTTCTGCCCCGTAAAGACGCGCGAACTCAATCTTTGTTTGAATAGCTACAAACGTCGTTAGTACTGTCGGATGATATGGTAAATCTTGTGTGAAAATCGTGATACTATAGAGGATAATTCATCTCGCGAATCGATCCAGCGGCATCGTCTCAGTGTCCTTTCTGCTTTCAAAATACGCGCCCTGTCTATGTCGCGAGAGTGGCCGATAGTTCTAACGTTAAATATCCTACTCGCGCCGTAGCCATAAAAACGCATTCCAACCGGCGCACTTTCCTCCGGTACTCATTCATCCCGCGGTTTTTCCCCGAGAACACATTACCTTTTCATAGATACCACACGAAGCCCCCTTACGCACCGCCGCGAGCTTAAATCCCCGGTTTCCCTTTTCTCTCCCCCCCCCCCTCTCCCAAAATACTCTCGCAAAAAAAGAGCTATCCCCCGCTGGGCGGCGTTTGCTCCCGAGCAAAAGAGAGCCTGGCGCCGTATTTGCCCCGGCCGAAGAGCGCCGTGCCGGTTATGTGTGTAGCGCGTTGAAGAAGACGAGGAGGAGGAAGACCAGGAAGAGGGAAGAAAAAAACCGGCCGATAAACAAACTACCGAGGATCGCGGCACTTTAATCTCCTTTCGGAGGCATCGGCCGCCCTTTGCGGCATTCAATGAAAAAAAAGAGAGAGAAAAAAGAGAGGTGGCACGTAGAGAGGGGAGAGAGGAGGGGAGAGGGGTTACGTAGTGGAGCTGCCCCTCCTCGCAGCTCCCCGCTCTCTCCTTACCACTCTCTTATTCCAGGATCCTACCCTCTCCCCCCAACTTTCATCCCCAGGACTCATTATGGCAACATGCGGTAAGTATGCTCGCGCTTAAGTCTCGGCAAAACCCACCCCTCGAGCGAGGGGCGCCCGCCGGAGGGTAGGCATCGGCCGCACGTACACAGGCGCACGCCTGGCCGGTAAAAAGTGGAAGAGCCGCGGATGGCACCGTTGGCAGCGACGGGACAAGGACGCACCGCGGGAGCATCCCTTATTCCGGCGCGGCTCGTTGTACGGCTCGGCGCATCCGAATGGTCTCACTCCCCTGATCCTGGGATTCCAGGTGGTCGCCGCCGCGGCCCCTGCGCCGCCCTCTCGAGAATCAGGTACCCCCGGATCACGAAGGTACGGCCAGCACTCTGTACAGCTGCGATGCGCTTGGACACTCGCCGATTTCGTCGTTGAATCTCTATCCGCCGTGTCTTCTATGTCGACTCGGCGGCTCTCGCGCGGGATATACTGCTAACCGAATTTCACCGAGAGGAGAAATCGCGGTTTATTTCTGGACACTCCTTGGAAATGAGGTATTTGAGATCGAATAAGGTATACTTGAACGTAGATTTTGAATATAAACCCCGGATTATTATCGACGATCGGTAAGGAATTGTTTAGGATATCTTCCTTGTTCGATCGAATATTTCTTCATTTCGATCAAATTGGCGTCTCACGGTTGAATAAAATGCGTATAGCCATTAACGTTGTCACGATACTCGAAGTACCTTTACATCCGTCACGCATCTCTCTCCACGCGTAATTATCACCGATAGCGGGTATTTACACGCTAAACACTATTAAACGCTCGGCCCGGAGGAATGCCCTCGGATGTTTCGGATTATTAAAGAAGCCATTAGATAGGCCGGCTCGGCAGGAATCGGTCCAAGGGGCGAGGAGGCATCCCTTACGGACTGACAAATTGCCAGGTATTGTGGTGGCCCTTCTACCGGGCCACTTCTGGCGAGGAGCCAGAGCAGGTAAAGAGAGAGAGAGAGAGAGAGAGAGAGAGAGGGCACTCGCGTCTACGCCAGGTACGAAAAAAGCCAGGGCGTTTCGTACTTTCGGTGCGTCCCGCTCCAGGGATAATCCGGGTGGCGATGGTGACGGTGGTGGGACTTACCCCCTCCTCTCGAGCGGAGCCAACCCCCGTAAAGAGGCAACGATACCGCCGCGCCTGAAAAGCCGGTGCGAATAACGTGCTTATGCGCGATCATCCGACCGCGAGCCTCGATAATGCCCGTGACAGATCGAGCTGCGTGCCCGTGAATCGAACTTAAGCCAGCGCTAAAGAGCGCGGTGCCGCGCGCTCTAAGTCCTCGCGGATGGCCGGCCTTCCTGCGCCGACAATGCGGTGTAGATTACTTTTCAGGATGGGCGGCGTGACGTAAAACGCGCCGACCGTTTTCCTCCTGGCGAACAATGCCGGTGTTTGCCGACACAATTTGCCCGGATTAAGATCAGGGGGTGAAAAGGCCCGAGAAAGGAGCCCGCGGATGCGCGTCGAGGTGGAGGGCCGTGAATCAAAGCGACGGGAAAACCGATCGGTGCAGTTCCTCCGCGAGATTTTACACTCCTACGAAGATTCTCGCGCGGCCGGGAGAAAAGTATCGTCAGCTCCTTTGCCGCTGGGAGATTTCTTACGGCCGTGGAACACCCGCCGAGCCTCCGTTCCACTTTTCGTACCGAGTTCTAAAGAATTAGACGCTCGGAAATACCGATCCACCCACCTTAGAGATCTCTTTGATAAAGGGAGTGCACGATGCAGGAGAGTCCTGACATCTTGGGGAAATAATCTCGAGAACCAAGGCTGACCACTGGTACAACATTTTCCTGTACCACACATCCTACGTGCACCAAAATCCATATAATCGAACCTCGCGTAAAACGATGAAGAAAAAAACATTAGAAGCAAAAATCGGATGACGATAATTTCGCTCTTACTCCCGCTCGTCGATCGAAGAAACGAATATCCAGGAACAAGTAACCGTTATGCTCAACGATGCGTACTATTACGAAGCCACCGATGGTTGTAAGATCTCAAAGATCGAGAGCGGCTCGAAGCTGCTCGAGATCGAGGTCACCGGTGGATCTAACCCGCCAACGATGGGGTGCCGGTCCGAGCGACGTGCGCTGGATATCAGGCCCCGATGAAGGCTTCTCGAATGTCGTGTCAAGCCGGGGAAGAGAGAGGGCCAGAGGGGTGGATCGAGATGAAAAGAGAGGGCCGTCGAGGCCGCCGCATTCCTAGACAGCTTACCGGTCGGTTATCGCGGCGGCCATCGCTCGTCTTCTCATATCCAAAGGTGGCGGATTTGTTTCTTCCTCTTATCCGAACCTAAGACGCGGCCTCTTGTGCGAGGGTGGCGGTCCGAAGGCACGGGGGCACCCCAGGGAAGCGACGACGGTCCCCTCTTCGAGGAACGACGAGCTACCAAGCGTCTAAATCTTACCAAAGCGCCGACGTTTTTTCTCGCATCGATGGGCCGCTGGAAAAATCACTTCCATTTATTTGATCGGTGTCATTGTTGCCGAATTGTAGGAGCGTGTTCTTTGATCGGCATTATCGTACTCTCTGCTGAGTATGTGTTACGTTTATAGGATATACCGATGATTTGTCCTGGACGACGATAGTCTATTGAAAATATCGATCGAAGATATTTCAGAATACTGATCCAATGGTGTTGCGTTATCATTTTTCAAACGCTCATCGTGTCAACGCGTTCCGTGCCGGACCGATTTTTCTTTACTTTTGGACTTGTATTTGCGCTACTTTACTGCTATTAAAATTTACTTCTAACCTATCTCTTACGATTCTTATAATTGATAAGAAAGAATTTCTTTTTAATTTCTCGTTTTGCAAGAGAAATTCCAAATAGCCCGAATAGAAAATTCAGCGTGAAGCGTAAACACCTCACGCAGCCTGGAACGTATTAATCAGGCATTTGTTTAAAACCATTGATAAAATACATCGTTTAACGTAGATCGTGATTGTTAAAATAGCTTTCGGCCGCGGAATAAGGTAGTAGACGTTGCGACGTAAAAGCGAGATAATGCGGGGGTTTGAATGCAGCCCTCGGTACTATGAATTCGCCACTCACCGCTTCGCCATAGAGTCTTATTTTTATGCGATTCGTCAAGGAAACACGATGAAATTATGGTCGCGCGTTCGCGACGGGGCGCTTACGTAAATGTTTGGCGGGAGAAGAGTCAAAGCGCAGACATTTATGAAGTACCGATTACAACGAATAATAGCAAGTCGAATAACCGAGCGCTCCCCAATGCGGCGCGTCCCCCTCGTCCATTATGAGGGATCGACGAAGCGTGAGGTATTATCATACAAATATAATCCCTCTACGCCCTTCGGCGAAATAATATTTGTCCTGATCGTCGTACGACCAATTATCTCAACTTGCGCGATACGTCAACCCTCGCACGAGACTACGTCGGCAACTCGCCCTTTCCCGCTTTTCTATTATCGCTATCAAGAGGCAAGCAAACGTACTTACCGCCTTAACTTATTGCGCAGGCCGCGCTTCCTGGCTCGCTCGCGTCGCGTCTTCTGTCCCAGCCTGTAAACACGCCGCGACAACGACGTTCGCGACGCGTAAAAATGAAAAACGGCCGACGTGACGCGTAGTAAAAACGGAGGAAAAGCTGACCGACCGATCATTCAGTCGCGAGCGGTGATCGACGCCGACAGTGCGCCATTCTCCGTCTCCCGGTTCTCGTAAAACGGTTACTCCGTGATTGGTCATATGTGCGCGATTGAGCACGTCACCCGGACAACGATACGCGTCCTCCGCCTCTCCGAGCGTCCACGACTGCGTGACCAAACGGCCCGTGAAAATCTTTCAAATCAATTTCTGCGGCGGCATTTATCGAGTACCGTCCCTCAATCTAGCTGGATTTAGGATGAAAACGAATGTCCTACGAGGATGGGATCGATAGCCTTCTCCGCGGATATCGGGCTCCTGCATTTGTCTCCATGGGGGAGAGCGCCGACCGAAACTCGATTCGAACCTAAACCCCCCGGCTTAACATCGTTCCTGTAATTTCCTCGATCTCCCCACCCCTCTTGTTATCGCGCGACCGACTTGGCTTCGACGCTCGGAATGTGAGCAGTGAAATCTCGAGGAGGGCACCGCTGGCTTCCTTCTGGGAGGATCAAGATATCGCGCGGAGTAGACGGATGGACCTTGCAGGTAAGGTATTGAGAGATTCGCGTTTTCGTACGCGATTTAATTCGACGGTGTTCGAATCGAACATTGCCCCAGGCGTGCTCTTTCCTTTGGTACGAGGAGTGTATGCAGAACTAAGGTATTTAACTCGACGATCATAGCGTTTCTCGTTTATCTACGCATCATTTTTCATGGGTGCCGGTAAAAATGAATGAATATATATATATATATATATATATATATATATATATATATCTTTATTTATAGCATTATTAGTTTCACAAATTACGTACAGATATGAACGAGTACACGAGATCAAGCAAAAAATCCACCACATTCGCGGAACAAGCCGAATAACGGACACGCTATATACGAGCACAATACTCCAGCTTTGTTGCCAAGTGGAATTTCGAGAAGTTCATGCTACTAAAGGGCGAGGGTAATTTTGGCTAGAACGGACCGTCTCGTTTTCCTCGGGACAAAGGGATTAAAATAAACCGGAGAGAGATCGAGATTTTGGGCCCAGTAGCACAGGGAGCCGAACATCTCGGCATCGGCAAAGCATTCCGCAGACGTCAGGAGTCCACGAAACGACGGTCCCGAGTAAGAGAAGCGCATCGGGATAGGCCTGCGGGATACCTCGACGAGGGGCTACTGGTTTCTCCTCGGCGTAGGCCCCATCCACGTCGTTCCTTCCTTCGTCAAATCCCGGAGCGTGCCCGTGGACACGATGGCCTGGACAACGGCCCAGCGTGATGCCCCGCGCTTCGCAGCCCCCTCGCCCCTTCCATCCTCCTCGCCATCCCCTTTCTCTCCATCCACCCTCCTCTCCACCCCCCTCCTCCACCGCCTTCTGCTATCCGCGACGTCCGTACGGATTTCGCCAGCGGCACGTCGCAAAACGACGAAGGACGTCTGTAAATCGAAAAAAAAGGTTCGAGTCCGCATTATCGAAGGAGCGTTAAACGACGGCCCTTTGATATTTAAATCGCGGGCTTCTCTCGCGCATGCGTTAGATTAAGAGCGCTTCCATGCCACGGCGAATGAGCCAGCGGAGGTTCTTCCCCGTGGCTCTACTAATTGTCTCGAGTTTACCCTGACGTTTTGTAAGCTCGAAGCGCCGCTCCCGATGCCCAGGTACCCACCGCGATTCGAGGGGAGTGTTTAGTTAGCGTGAGTGTTAGTCTCAGCTCCGAAAAGGGTAAACGAATGTCGTTTATGGCGATTGATTTACGATAGAATTCCTTTTGGCTTCTTATATCGATGAGTGAAGTGTGTTTAATGGTCGTCTTATTTCTGGGCGCACGATAGAATTATTTTACAGTCGCGTAATAGGTCGCTCCTAAAATTACTAATCTAACGCGACACCGATGTACTTTTCTTACGGGGATGAATTTCGAAATACGCGATTCGGCATGGGAGAAATATAATGACTGAATCTCGCGCCGTATATCGTGAAATAGTATCGTAGAAAAGAAGGACCGCAGGAAGGCGCCGTCTACGAAGCGTTTTGCTCGCGTTCTGGTAAGTGTAGCGTATAGGAGGCATCCTGAGCCGTGGCGACGGTGCAATGTCGGTGTCCAGGACATTGGCACGCGGGTATCGCAAGGGAGAAACTCTTCTCGTAAGCGGTACGTCCACGTCCGCGGAACATGACAGCGAGATCGCTCAGACCGGTGACAGGGGTGCGTTCGACTGCTTTCGTGTGCGTTACGTGCGTGAGGAAGTAATGGGAAGTGAGAGAGAGGCGCGGAAGAAGGCGAGTTGGTTGGAAAGAGAGGATCGAACGGGCGGACAGACGGACCACCCCGTCTGCGAGAGATCACGTCTGGATCACGTAAACTAGCCGCCCTCTCATCCATCATGCCTTCGTCGTACATTGTCATGTGTGACCAGGGCAATCTTTTCTTCCTCCTCTTCTTCGTCCTCTTCGTCTTCTTCTTCTTCTTCTTCTTCTTCTTCTTCCTCCTCCTCCTCTTCTTCTTCTTTTCCTTCCTCCTACTCCTCTTCTTCTTCTTCTTCTGTCCTTCCTCGACAGAATGCAGCAAATTGGCGAGGGAAAAAGAATCACGCGGACGCGCCAATGGCCGAACCGGCCCGTACGTTAATTGGTGTCGCGAATTTGTTTGAAGATCATTCCTCGGGACGTTCGTTTGTTACGTACTCCCATGAATATTTATATAAATACGTTAATTACCTCGACCGTACTTATAAACTTACCCTTGTGTACTGTAATGATCCGAGGTTTAATGGTGCTGTACTAATAGTCAATAGTGTATTAGCGCGATAAGACTTTACGAGTTGTATAATAATACGAATATATATTGTACTCATCTGAATTGCTACACTAATAAATGAAGAAAACTCGATGTCACTAGAAACGTAGAATAAAATACTTTTATACTAAAAAATTATTCCAAAAAATTATTATGGATGTAATTTGAGGATAGAAAAAAATGTACGGTTTGATACGCACACGCAATCCGAAGGATAAACGTGTATAGAGCAAGCATTCCAAAACGACGATGCTTCGTCCACCATACTAGGATGGCTAATTCAGCCGGGGTCCCAATAACTTGATGATACAGCTTATTCAAGACGGATTCACCACTGGCACGATCTATAATTCCACGTTGACCATCGCACACCGCTTTTATATCACGTGGCGCGCGAGCCGGCATCCTCCGCCGGACAGTGCATTACTAATTGCCGATTGAGCATATCTGAATAACCCAATTAGTCGTACGCAAACCGTGTCACTGTAATTACAACAAAAACGTCGACTGGATTGTGAACTCACCCCCAAGTTTCTGGACAATACAAAAATAAATCTCCGTACACGAGCATTGCAACACTTTCACCCTTTTCAATTCTATGCCGAGCCGGACACGACATTGCGTTCTTTACTTTCGATAGGTTGCAATAATGTATAAGCAAACTAAATAACTTTTTTACCGTTTTTCCGTACACACACTCGCTTAATATCTAGCACCAACTACTGGGCTTGTTTAAACTAGGGCCTATTGTTTCGAGCTGAATTTCGAACCACTAATCCTACAATATACACATCGGATAGAAAAGTATATAGAAGCGATGGCCGATTTTTGAAGACGGATCTTCGACTTGAAAATTCAAATTTCTACCCACCGCGATCTTTACTCTTTTACTTGTTAATACTGTAAACGCTCGTTTAAAAGAATTTTCCCGATACCGGACGAAGAACATGCGTGACAGCTAAAAAATATTCAACAGTACAGCGGCACAAAGGCACGATTTGCTTTCCATTCCGAAGGCAATGCAATACGCTGTATAGGCACGTAGCGATTCGTGGACGATTGGGGGGATGCCGAATTTCGGGCGGCGATACCGAGGCAGGAACGACATAGGGCGAGAAGCGAAGGGCAGAAAAGGAATAAAGGAGATTCTAGCCGCGGCACGTGCGGGACTACCAACCGCAAAGGAGGCGGCTTATATTATTATAACGTAGGCAGGTGGGCGAGGCCCTCTATTACCAGCGCTAACGAGGGATCGGTAATTATTGCCCACGACTTAACTTCTAGCTGCTCGTGCAAAGACCTTTATTGTACTCGATCGCCCTTCCTCGTGCCTTTTCAGAGGTGCCCAGCTTGCGGAAATCGCGGACACGCCTACGAATATGAAATTTAATGCATCGCGCTGAGAGCGGGCCGGGCGTGTACGTTCGTGTAACCACGGAAAATGTTGCTTTTGAAGTGAAATAGCGCCAGGGCGGGTTTCCACAAAATTATTAATTAAGGTAAGAGCAGCAAACCGAAATGTCGATTATACGAATGAAAGGTACAATGGAAACATCCCGTTAATTGGTTGTACGGCCAATTCTTCCGCTGCACTATTGATAATGATAATTTATGTGACGCTCGCCGGTTGTAATTATCGTTGCATAATAATTCGTTTAATTTTCATATTTGTCGCCCCGCGATGATCGATTCGCCGCGTATGTTTCGCGGTAACTTCGCGACGTACGAACCCGAACACGCGAGGCCACGCTCGAAGCGGTCGTATATCGGATGATCTTTGAGTTTTGATGGAATCGTTGACCCCTCCGAGCGTACCTGTGCTTCGTTACGATTATACACTTTCATCGCGTCGGTGTGAAAGCACGTTTACCCGCTCGGTCAAGGTGAACGATCCATCATCGTGTCGGCGAAGGATTAAATTGTACGAACTATTTCTATCATTCCCCTATCTCAAATCCACTCGAAACCTTTAAGATCGAGTGGACAACGATAGAAAAATAAATTATGCCGATGGCCGGCGAACATTCCGACGCAGGAGCCGTGGCAGCGCCGACAATAAAACGGCAAAATTATCAAGGAGCACCGACGAACACGTTTCGCTCCGTTTATTGCCTATTAAATCGTTTATACAATAACGCAATTTTTACGCGAAATTCTATTATCAATACCAAAGACAAACGATCGTTTTTCTCCATTTTAACAATAAAGTCCGAACATCAAAACTCCCTGACCCGATCGTAGGTTACACTAAACATTCAAAAGAAGCAAGAACGTCGTCTTTGTCAGTGGTATTTGCGGAATATTAACTCGAAATTGCTGATAATATTATGCGGCCCGTCTTTGAAACGGCGACCATCGGTATCCACTCTCCATCCCAAGGCGTCCCAAACGGATAATCGCTCGTTTCTTACCTCCCTTCCAACCTCGCCGTCCGCCGGGAAAGACAAGTACATCCGAGCTCACGGCGAATTAGCGTAAATCCTTTTTAAATAATAAACCCCTCGTTAAGTGTAATGAATCCGCCCAGTACGGGGCCCCATTGTGAGGCCGCGCTCTCCGCGGTAAACTCGAGAAATGGGCCGGGGACTTATACACGGGTGCCCTCGCTTAGCCTCATTATGAGCCGGGACTTGGATATTTGGATACCCATAATCCCCTTTCTACGATTCCACCGAGTCCAATCTACCTGAGGCGAGGGGTGACAAATAATATCAAGTTGCCCGCAGCGTGGCGCTCCTCGAGAACCTGCTATCTGATTTTAAAGGGCCCGCCGCGAAAGATGATCCCCGTTGACAAAGGGCGTCGAGGCTCGCAGAGACGCGCGCGGCCAGAATTTCCACCGAAATCGCTACGGTGCGAGGTAGGTAAGCCAAAGCGGACCAAAGAATTTCCCTTCCCGATCGCCCTTCGGCGTTTCGTTTCTGCCGCAACTTGGCTCACGGCGCTGTCACAAAAGAGGGTCCACCGACAAAGGGCCGCTTTATCGTCATTTCGCCTACTATTTGTGTCTATTAAAACGAGGAGCTCTTTTCTTCCTCCGTGCTCGTACCGCGTTCGAGGTAATATTTTGTAAGTATCGGGTATACAAATAACCTCGCGTGCTTCCCGAAGCCCCGAGGGTGGTTTATTTCGAGCGGCTAGCGCCATGCCGCGCAAACTTTTTTTGGTTATGCTGCGCGACGATGCTTCGATAAGGTTCGTACTTCGAGGGTAATTTTAAAAGGCTGGTTTTTGTACATCCTATTTTAACTCCTCGCGCGCATTCTCGAATCGAGCCCACGATCTCGAAAATCGTCGAGGCGGAATGAACAACGAGCGACTCTCGATCCGCCGTCAATCCTATAAAATGTGACCGAGTAAATAAAGAGCAAAATGAACCCTCGCAAAATGCGAGTGATCCAAATATAAAGCAAACCCTCCTTGCTGGTAGCAAATGTCTCTTTACGTATATAAGATGCGCGCTTGAAAATCAATCGTTAACGCGGAGACGTTCGCCGTCAAAAACTCTAGTCCATATTCCACAGGGCGAAGAAACGCGAAGAAGGGAGGAAGACGGAGTGAGCGAATCGAGGGAAGAAAAGCCAGGGCGAAAGGAATCCTTCGAAGCCTGGAGGAAATCGAGAAATAAAGCGAACCGGAGTCGCTTTGCCATCACCGCTTCTGCTCAACTCCATGCCCTTCCGCTCGTTACTAAAATGAATGTCCCTCTCTCTCTCTCTCTCTCTCTCTCTCTCCACGTACATGCGATACATACGTATGTACAAACGCGGCTCTTTGCAACGTAGGAATCCATCGTCGGCGTGGCGTTAAAGGGAGGGCAGAGTGAGGAGGGGAGGGGGAGTAGGGGGAGGTAGATCGCGGCAAAGGGAAGAAGAAGAGGAAGAAGTAGGAAGGGGAAGAGACGGAGGGAACCAGCTCCTCGAAGCGAGTTCCAAGGCAGCGCCGGGTCTCTGAAAGATGTCGGACGCTTTGATGTTTGCCGCCCGTCATCTTACGCGTTACCTCACCGTGGTCGTGCACGGCGAAACGGACGAATAGCAGTGCACCCTCTTGAAGGCTTTGCGCGCTGCCTCGTGGAAGGTGCACGTACGCGCGCACACCCGTGCGTCCGATCCGTGGACCCTCGTAAAAACTGCACGCGCACATAGGCGCTCGCGTGTGCCATCCGTGGACCCTCGTGGAAAGTACACGTACGAGCGTACACACCCGCGTCCTATCCGTGGTGCACGCGCGCGCGTCGATCCGTAGCCAGCGCGGAAGGCGTACGTACGCGCACACAGGCGCGTATCCTGTCCGTGAGCCCTCGTGGAAGGTGCGCGCGTACACGTAGGCACGCGCGCGTGTTCGAAGATCTGAAAGCGGAGGGTGGAATTGCGTGCCAGCACCCCTTATCCGTTCTGGACTGCTCGCCCCAGTGCGCCTCACGAGGACGATCGTGCATCCCTTCGCATCGGGTCCACCCTTCCCTCCTTCTTCTCAACCCTCCCCAGGTTCGACCCCTACGCTGGACAAGCTCACGGACCTCCCGCCGTCGATACAGTTTGCAAACGGCATAAAAATGCCACTCGATTATTCCCCGCCGCGATGCGAATCGCTTAGCCGGAGGTGCCGGAAACCCGCCCGTTGGAATCGAGGGTGTCAAAGGCCAGAGATATTTTCGCCACCGTCGACGGAGGGCGGGAAGTTGGTAAGGTGGAGGGGATTTTTGTCTCGGGATGTAAGAGACACGGTTGGGTTTAACCGGTTAACCGCGTTCGACGCGTATACGCGTCAGTCCTAAATTTTCATCCCACGCGGTTGAGCCTTGTACTCATAGTGTAAGATAAAAAATCATCATTTACCGCAGGAGCTCACTTGCAGAAAAACTAATGCCTTATGGAATAAAAATGTAATCCTTGTTCAGTTTGCTTTACGTCTATCGTAAAATGTACGATAGCCGATGATCTCGATGTCTACGATAAACGAAGAAACCGTTGTTACCTATGAAGCACGATGTTGAGAGGCCCTTCAATTTTACGGATTTTTTTTTTAAATACATTTTTCGGCACCGACTGCTAAGGTCATTTGGCCTAGGACCTACCGTTTAAGGTAGGTTCCGAACCACCAGAGCTACGGTATACATATCGCATAGAAAAACGAGGTGATGGGCGAGTTTCGAACCCGCGTCTGCCGCGTTGCAGTCCATGCCTCTATCCACTACACCACCCTAGCTCTATTTTGCGGATTACAGCTGAGAAAACTGTTAATCAAAACCCCGCTAAGAGACAAAAGTCGATAAGCACCGCCTCGATCTCGATCAACGAGTCTCGTTGCGCAGGTGAGAAAAAATCGGCGTGCAGGAAGTTCCGCCAGGCTTCGCATCACGATGACCAGCCGGTCGCGGGCCGGGCATCAGTACTCATTAACGTTGGTCGAATCGGCGATCGGATCGCGGCGAACAAAGATCCCGGCGACTCGAACGGTAACAGTAACGGATGACCCTCCGGTGAGCGTGCAGGTCTACCGTGAACGACAGCGGCCCGGTCCATTGGTCATAGGAATCGAGGTGTAGGAGAGAGCCACTCGAGAGTGGCGCAAATAAACGACGATACGACCGGTGGCTCGGCCATTGTGGCGCGCCCGTTTGTCAGCTGGGAAGAAAACTCAGCGGGTCGCCCCAGCGGAGTCCTACGGGAGCTGCTCGACTTTATTCCTCGCTCCGTCTAAGGAGGGGGGGCGAGCAAAAAATAATCGGACGCTCCGGATGATCTCCTTCAGGATCCTACACTTCATTAATATACAAATCTCCGGGGAATAAATGCCGTGGAATTAATTGTAACCCCTCTATCAACCGCTGTCAAGCTCTGGTAATGTTCCGTGTTTCAACTGGTATCCTATTCTCCTTCTTGTATATGGGTTATCGTACAACAAAGATGGATCTTACAAATGTCGAACTATCTTTGAAAGTATATTCGTGTCTCGTAAATGTCGCACTATATCGAAAGTATATTCCTCGAGCGTATTCGTTTGATGGTAAACGATGTGTTGCGACTGTTGCACGGAAACGTAAGACGATGACTCAAATCGTCGATATTTGGTCGCGAGGCATCTTTAAGGTTATGGTATAAGCGACGCAGCTTTCGTACTTATTGGGTTTGCTTCTTTTCCATGCTCGCACGACGCATGCGCAGAGCCGCAAATACGAGAGCATCGTTATTAGAGGTGCGCATAGGTGCGGCGAGAGGGGGTTGGGGGGAGTTTCCAGCGTTTTTCCAAGGCGCTCCCTCGCAACCCTTAACGCAGCTCCTGCTCGTGGACTGCAGAGGGTAGCTGGGCGTGTGCCCTTTGAAACCTCGAGCCGGTCCGCGGCTGAAGTGCTCATCGATACTTTCCTGACAAATGTACGCATTGTCCGAGGACTGCGCTGGCCAGCGTTTACGATCATCGACTGTCGTTTGTTGGCAGAAAATGAAATGCACGAGCACCTTCCGTCCCGAGGGTCCGGCCCATTCACCGAGAAGTGAATGCAGTTCCCTTACGAGAGCCTCGACAGGACTACGATTCGTCACTGGCGAAAAATTTCCTGAATGGACATGAACGGTGGTCCTGAGGAAAGTCTCCACGAGCTGCACCTGTAGCACCCGCCGTTTCCAAATATAATTGTCAATATAATAATGAACCTTGGGCCGGAACCAAGAGGAACGACGGGCCATTGACTCCGTTCTCCATTGTAATCCGAGAAACGAATTGTGTAGCCGCGATAAATCGGCCCTCGTTTTCGAGAAGGACCGTTCGTGAATGAAGACACCAAAGTTGCTCCTCGCGGAGATAATGTTGCTCGACGATCCGGTGGCGTTTCACTCTCGAGAAGTCTATTCCGAGGGTGACTCCATTGAGAATTCTTGCAAGGCGCACCGAGTTACCTCGAGTTCCGCCCCGAGAAGCGTAAATTTGTCCGTGGTAAAGATCGTCCCGTTATATCGCCCGATTTATACGCCAGAGCTCAACTCCTGGTCTACGAGCAAAACAACGAGATCAATACCCAAGCATCTAGGAGATCGGAAAAAGTAACAAGATTTGCATTAGCCCGAAAAACAACTTGTGCGGCAAGATTCTTGAATCGCGAGCTCCCAGGAGATCCCGTTTCGATGCAATTCAGAAATATATAGGGGTGCTGCTAATTGTAATCGCATAACGAGCCCAGGAGGGGTGACGATGGTCCTCGGGAATTAATTCCAGTACAGGATAACGTCGTTGGACGCTCAGACTCGGGTTCTATTTCGCAATCGGTACTTTTAAAAGACAAAATTTTCCAGCCTACCTAGGCACCCTTTACTTATAAAGACGTTCACTTTACTTATTCACGTTCTTTCCCAATATATCCATATCGTCTTTTATCTCAAAAAAAAAAAACAAAACGATCAATCAAATACAATTGAATAAGTACAATTAAACTCTTCCACGTCCACCAAACAAACAAAAAGCAACCCGCTTCTTCTCATTACAAAACGATTCCTGGAACCTCCTTTACTTCCTCCAACGAAATACAGTCACCGCACCTCGACAGACCATCCACGTTCCACCGTCGAACGTCTTTCGACGCACGATCGAGGGTCTCCGTAGCGGCGGGCAGGTTGGCGAAACATCAAAGACCAGGCTGAAACTCCGGAGGGGTACGATCGGGAGGGACGCACAAGTGGGCAGCATCCTGCGATTCAAAAGGCATCGGCACTCCTTTCAGCGGTGGAAAAGGAGGGGGAGAGGGGGGATCATCGTCTCGTAATCAATCAGTTACGTGGGAGAGCGCGGAGGTCCGCTCGCTAATGTTCACATTGGTCTTTGGCCGCGAAGGAGGCAGGAGGCTGCCGTGAAAGCGCGCTCCGCGGCGCGCAGGGATTCGGCTCGGCGCGAGATAATAAATGCGCTCGTACGCGCGCAACGCGAGCGGCCTCTCGGAGTTACGCCACTGACGAGCGCATTGTGCGCCCGTGGCGAGTAAACCAGTCACGCTGCGTCACGTTCCGGGCCGCCTCCGTGTCGGCCCTCTTCTCCTTTTGTACAAACACCCCGGCCCCCGCTCGAGGCCCGAGGGGGTGGCTGAATTACGTTACGTCGGCCCTGCCACCGCCGCCGCGGTAAGGCGCCGTTTCACGACCTCTTGCGCAACTAATAAACGATAACCGAGTGCCCGCGGGGGCTGAGGCTTCGACCTCGCTCTCCGGATGCGGCATTCGACGATCTAAACGCTGGGACTGCTGGTCACTTTTTGGTTGTATTTAAATACATCTAGTTTTTTTTAGAAAAAAAAAAAAGGAACGCGAAGGAAATGTCGCTGAATCGATATAATCGTATATGTGCGGGGTATAAGGTTGTGGAAAATTATTGAAGATACACCGTTATATGGATGGAATGATTTTATTAAGAATTTTAATATATATTTATTAAAAACTGTCGGTTGGTATTCGTTTGACGATTCTAGTGTTAAACATTGGATTTGGGTTTTACGCTGTTCGCGTTGCCAAGAGAGTGTCCGTAAGGAGAGAGAACTGCGATAAAATGCCTTTACATCAAAATCACGTCTCACGCGTGGTACACTTTCGCGATGCAAATGTCAAATGAAAAATGAAACTGAAGGAGTGAAAATGAAACGAATGAAAATATGAAATTCTTTCATGAAACGCACAGCGCATATTCCTCGCTTTACGAAGTGCAATCCGCGATAGTCGAAACGCTCGACTTCTGAAGCCCGACGAATGAACGAATTAACGACTGAAAATATGAAAAGAAGCGCGAATCAATGAGGTTGACGATTCGCCGAGGACGATGATGGACCGCGTTACAAGACGAGGGGGTTGTCGCGCGACCCCTTCGTGCCATCGAATTCGCCACGGGCAGCTGTAGCCATGAGCCCGTATCCCTCTTCCAGCCTCGTTTTCTTCCTCTTTATTTTCGGGGATATCGCCTCTCTCGTAGGTGTCACGCTGGCATTATCCGTTGCGTCCTCGAATCATCCGTGCTCGATCGACGCCGCCCGCTTTGTGCCCCGCTCGTGTTTTACATGAATGACTTTCGTGGCACGCATTACGCGGGGAACTCGACGTCGGGCCCCTCGACGGCGCTCGAGTGCTGGAGGAGAGAAGACCTCTTTATTATACGAGCGCAGAAATTTTCATTCATACTCGTTTCACTCGGTCACGGTATTTCAGGATCGCCGGGGTTGCGTCGTCGACGTGGCCACCGCGCGGCTTAGGTTTGCTTTCTTTTCATTTTCGACTGCTGAGCTCATTCGACCCAGGATACTGCCGTTTAAGGTCGGTTTCGAATCACCAGAACTATGGTATATATATCGCATGGAATTCGGAGGAATTATCGGTGATGAGCGGAATTAGAATCCGGATACACATTATCGGAGGTATTTATTTTTTATCTTATTTTACCCACTCGTTTCTTTTTCTTTTATAAGATTTGGTCGAAACTGTTGGGTACATACTTGATTTCGCTAAGCGATCCGCGAAGAAGGAAAATATGGAGTTTTGGAAATGTGCCAAGGATATTTTTCGTGCGTACCGCGATGACGATGTTGTACACTGGGCGGATGATAGAAACTGGGTATGTATACTAAAGTGTTTGGGTCTGTATCGGGTTTTCTATTAACCACCAGAGTTATTTTTATTCGCGTACGTTGCTCGAAATGGAAATGGCACACGTCGAGGCGTCGTTCCCGTTGATACAACAAAAATTTAAAACCTTCCAGTTGATACATGGAATTCTAGAATTGGATCTGAATGCGCTGAGGGAACGTTGCGTGGAAAAAGTTTCACCGTATTACCAATGTGTATGCAAATAGTTTTACAAATAAAAATCGTTTTTTTTTTATGCAAAAAATGAAACTCTCTTAGCGTATACAATTTCTATTTAACGCATGATGTATTAATTAACAAAACGTGGAAATGCAAAACAGGTAATTTACGATGTGAGTTAAACGATTGAAAAGAAATAAGGAATATAGGATCTTGAACTAGCTGTAATTGTTTAACATATTCACTCTTAACCGCGTATTGTTAAAATTGTAATTCCATGAATAACGAAGTCGCAGGAATTTACACATGTTATACACGTACATGGATAAACAATTGAAAGTGGAATTGATGACAACACACGTACCTGTTGACCGATGTGCAAATGAAATACATCGACGAGTACCAACCACTCTGTGCTCTGAATCTATGATTCTACGACCATCTACCGACGCAAGTACAAAGCTAAATACCCCTGTGCGTCAGCAACCCGATATACTCCAGTTCAGATGAGAACCATATTTTATCCTTGATAAGAACCCCTTATTGAAATACAATATCCGTTAAGTTTACCTAGTCGTGGATGCGTTATAAAATAAACCTGAGATACGGATGAGATTTGGAGTATATCTTACACCTTACGGGATTTATTGTCCACCGTTCTGAAATACCGATCGGGTAAAAAGTGAGACGTTTTGGTATGCCCTCTACAATTCAATGCGATAAATTACGAATTAAACAGAGTCAAGGTATTAAAGTACGCAAAGTCGACGTTCCTTCTGGATCTTGGGACAAAATAATGTATGGTACGTTCGGTCTATTTCATATGCTCAACCGCTATGATGGTTGCGATCTATATGTATCTGCAGATGGTAATAACGAGAGATAAAAAGTTTCATCTTTTCCTCACTAGATGGCCGTAGTCTCGTTTCGTAGACAACTTATATTCAGCGCGTATGAAAAAATTTTGAAGAAAATCATTTTACATAAAGTTATACGGTATCAATAGAATCTCCGTTTTTTTTTACAATAAAGTTTTGTATGTCAAATGGCGATACTTTTCAGTTCACCCGATAATCACACTCTGAAAGCGTGCGATAGATAAAAATTTGTAATTTCGCTTCAAAGTTCTGAGTTTAAATTTTATCTGATATTTTTGTAAAATACAAATGTTTTATATATAGTTTTAAAAATCTACCTCCTCATTAATATAAATTGAATTAAAACAAAACTTTAAATCCTGATTTATGCACTATGATAAACAACGATTATCTCTATCATCGACGCATTCGAAAGATAAAATGAATAAATGTAAACTATATTAAAAGTAGATTTTAAAAAGAATGATATTTTTATTCGATTCCAAAAATGGAGATTCCTAAGCTATCTTTTCCTCGAACAATGACTACACTTTCCAATCAAAACTGCTCGCAGAGAGAGAAGGTCGTCTATAACAGCAGTGGTGACACGAATTCTTTTTAACGAGGTCAAGTACACCCAAAGACCTATGGGATTAAATTTTCGAAAAAGGCTACTTGCGACATGCCTAATAAGAAGGTATACATATACATAAGCTTGCGCAATATTAATCTTGTAATTCGTAAAGCGCAATAAAAAATTGGGCGTACTCGCTCCATTCCCTTCGTCTGCTTTCGCGCATTATCAGCGTGTGACGGATTGCAGTATAAAACGATCGCGATAAAGTATTTGTAACTTTCCATCATACATGCCCTACGACAGGATTTACGGCTTTCCAGCGCACTGAAACAATGATACGGCACTCGCGCCATAAAACCAATCGAAGGTGATACTAATCGGGATAACTCGTGCAGCGAGTGCTTAATCGATCGTAGACTTTCGATTTATTACGAAAGGTCTACTATAAATGTAACTGTCCGCACATTCACACCTCGCGCATATAATACAGACGTCACAGTTGCCAAGTAATGCCTGTGGATCTGCGTCCGTGATAACATCCGTTTTCAAGGCCGTGAATACACTCTTACCGATCCTGCTACAACCGGTTCCATTGGATTCTGCCTATGGCCCGACCAAAGGATACCGAGTAAACATGAAATATGCATATATAAATGTACCAATGGGTTATAGTACTCGACCTTTCGATAATCAATAACGTTTTATCGGCATCATCTTCGAGAATATAGAGCGTGCATCGTAAGATCGGAGGGTCGCATTATACGTTACCTTGTCACTCGACAATTGAGCCTAATCACTACCGAAAAGCAAATGTTTTTTAAGCGTACCTCGTACTTACGTTCGAAGCGGAAAAATAATTCGCGTAAACCGAGTAAATTACAGATTTGCATTTTCAGCTAAAACATCAAACGTCAACCGACTATGCGTTCTCGACTAGTTTTTTTGTTCGCGTTTTTTGGCAGCTTCATCGCGCCGGTGAAATTTTACAACGACTACGAGTAGAAGAGTCAAATTCGCCGCGACTTTCTCGAGCGTTTCTCGAAAAGTGGGTTCGTTTGAGGCATTAAAGGTAGAGCGGTAAACGGCCATTGGCTTCGAGTCGAAAAAGGAAAGCATTCGCGCTCCGCGAAAAAAAATTTTTTTGTACTTTTCATGCGCCAGGTGCAGTTAAATCCGCACGTCGTTTAAGCGGATTTCTATGTTGGCAGTGGATATGTACGCGATGCCGTGGCATGTGTTCGTGACTAGCGTGACCTTCACCCTTGCCTGGTTTCAGCGACTGGTCATTTCACTCGCAATGCCCAAGAACGTCTTGGGATAACTATCCAGCCGGTCTACCGAGGTACGTAAGAGGTGCCAGGAGAATAGAGGATGCCCAAAGAGGAACAGCTCGAACAACTTGCGTGGAAACTCTTGCACTTTATAGCTTTCTCTTGAAAAACCTAGAATTTTTCTTATTCGCAAAAATGAAACGCGCAACCCTTTTTTTGGCCAAGAATCGTTTAATCGGTCGTGAATAGTAGTTATTATTTTTTATTTTCCGCGAAATAGAGGACCGTGGTCGTTCGAAAAAGTATTTTTTATTTCCAGTACGCGTGATTGTACGTCCCTTAAGCGGAATAAAACTTTGGTGTGCCTTTCTTCGCGACAGAGGTGCAAGAGGAAAGCGTTGAAAGTTTGGTCGCGTGAAAATTAGTCGACCGAATTGTACCCATTCGCGCAAAATACACGACTATCCTTTTTCAAGGAACTGCGGTGCCACGACTTTCACGCTCGAAATATTGCACCACCATTGTGAAATGGCATGATATTTACATAATTCTGCCTACAGTGTTTTTACAAAGCGATAATGTTTTTAACTAATCGACCCTCGGCGCGTCAGGATGAAAATCGATTTTTCCGGGAAAAAAACGGAATCCTTCTTGGCCGAATTATTTTCGCCCAACCATTCACCTCCTTCGAATCATCGAAGATCGTCGACATTCTTCGAAAACGGGTTCATAAATATGGCTCTGCATCGCAAAGCGGTATCGACTTTTGCGCACGGTATTTAATTACCAGCATCGATTACCGCCTTTTACATAATCCTCGTACAGGAGGTCCATCGAATATATAACGAACGAATCAAACTTGACCCCTTTTCGGAATTTCAAGAACAAATGCAAATTTGACAGCTATTTATGAGCGAATACGTTTAGAATTGGTTTAACCGATACAACCAAGCATTGACACAATTACGTGTCCTGCAGAGGCTCCCGGGTGTCAGCTGAATTTAAATCCCTTTCACCAATAGTATGTAACGTACCGCGCTCATGTAACCTCTCACGTAATACCTCACGGCAGAATCCAGTATGAATGCGAGTGAAATTAACACTCCTGCTTTAGCCAAGATTATCGACTGTAACGCGCAAATTTTATTCGCCGTAAAATTTCTATTTGCCGTGTACGCGGGTTAAACTCGTCGGGAAGAAGTTGATTTTATTCGCGAAGAACGAACATGAGAACGAAAGCGGGGCGATAAATGTGCCGCCAAACGTAGCTTCGTCCTTAACCAAGGAACAACGGGGAGAAGTATTATCGTAAGCAGGAAGTCGCAACGAAAGATCGCCATCGGTGCCTCGCTCCTAACCCGTTATTGCACCGAAAGAATACGAATTGGATCAAAAACTACGAAACCCTCGATCGTTGCCGCTTTTGGTAACCGGCTAGACAACTTTCTACGATCGATGCGAACATTTACGGGAGCATTATTTGGTCCGCGAACCGTTACGCATCGCGTAATTTTTCATTCATAAACGTTTGGTATCCTCTTCGCGCATACGTTTATCGCACAAAGTCGCACCAACGACTTCCGTATCCAAAGGCGTATCCAAAAGATCGAATCGTCCGCGTTAAGACTACTGGACCCGAAACGACCTTTAAAGGTTTTTCAATCACGATTTTCCATTCACCGAGTAAACTCCTGGTTCCCAAGAGCACAGAGTCGAGAAACGAAACCGAAGTCAGAAAACCGATAAGAACGAGCGTTAAGTTTGCAACTCAAAGACCAGAAAAGCGGTAAACGTTTACCTTTATCGGCTCGAAACGATCGTGGAGTAAAAAGAGGCGCGAGACGATTTAAACGGTACGAATCATCGCTATCCGATAAACGTACACGTTCTCTCTCATTGGCCCAATTGGTCGAGGCAGCATTTCCCACATCCCCGCTCGTGATGCTGCCATAAATAAGGAGAAAAACATCGTTGACACGAGACATTCGTACCAGGCGAGCCCGATTTAAAACCCGTTCTCCCTCCGACGGCGCTTATCGATTTTCCTCGTGGATCGATTATACCCGTATTTCCTGCTCGGCGTCAGAAACCGAAATAGCCGTGGTAGGCGATGGGACCGTAGATATCGTCGGGAGGAAAGGACCGGTCCGCCGAAAAGGATACGGCGGCTTATCTCTCCACGTCAGGGTAAGCCACCCTCTCGTCGATCGCGAGCCACGGACTTCCGTTAGGTCGGCGACCGAGTAATCGTGGATTTTTCTTTTATTCTTTCACGAGAACAAAAGACGACGCTCGTAACGCGGTATTTTTAAACGGTGATTATTTTCCAATTTTGCTGTACAACCGTACACCGTAGTTTAGGGATACTCTACGAATTATTGGTTTTGTACACGATAAACGAGGCGGAACCTAGAGAAGTGAGCATAAACGATAACGCACACGGCGCTCTCGTCAAAGGACGAGGTAAAAAAAATAGCTACATATCCAGGAGCATGTATAACCGAAGCGACCTCACAAGGCGCGCTCAGGACGAAGTATCCTGCGCGGCATATACTCGATTCCTGCACAGAAAAGCAGGACGACTCGCGCACGATGTGGAATATATAGAAGTCCGCGGTACCCGAGCCACGCGCACGTTGGTCTCCTCAAGGGAGCGCGTATTAAAAAATTAGCCGCACATCGACGCGCATGCGCAACCATCCCAATACCGCAAAGCACGCTCGGAACGAGATATCCTATACACTCGATTCGTAGGATGCAGGATACGTATAGAAAAGTCCACGTATAGAGAAGTACAGGAGCCACGCGCGCGCGCGCGCGCGTTAATCTCCTTAAGGGTGCGCCCGATAAAAAAATCAAGCGCAAATCCAGGTACATATATAACCATCCAGTACATATATGAACGAGGCGTCACGGGGCGCGCTCGGAAGGAGGTACTGCGGGCACTCGATTCCTGGAGAAAAAAACGAGGACGGCTCGCGTACGATGCAGAATACAGAGAAGTCCGCGGGCACACGACAGCCACGCACACGCCGGTCTCGTTAAGGGACCGGTAAACACGGAGGTCCGCGCGCGCACATTCACCGAGGATCGTTCTCGCTCGGCGGCGAGCAGATACGAAAATCCCCCAGTCGCAGACGCACGGTCCCCGTGGTTGGGTCGGCACCGATCACGAGAGCGGCCCCGATCGCGATCGATCGATCGATCCTGCACGGAGCCGCGACCCCCCACCGAGGGAGAGCCGGCCGAGCGCACATGTGCGACCGCATCGGCGCCTTCGCCTCCAAGAGGATCCCCAGGCCGGACGCGTCGCTGGATCTCAGAGAGGATCCACGATCGAGCGATCGGCGCGAAGAGCCTTGACTATCGAGGACTGGAGGAACGCTCCTCTCTGCTCAGACACCCGACGCACTATAGCCGAGGATTCGTGTATTAAAAATATCTTAGAAGAAGTTCAACGGATTATGGATGCTCGGTGTTTGTGAGAAGAGGCTTGAGATCGATGCGCTTGAGGAATTGGCGAGTATCCGAGGGTTCTGCGGAGAAACGAAGATTGGTGGATCGGAGGATCTATCGAGGAACTTTGTGCTTCGAGAAGTAGGGAAATTTCGATGATACGAGGAGGTATCGAAGTGCTTTGGACGGAGTGGCCGAGATCTGTGCGTTTGACGAATTACCAAAGAATGCTACCCTGTGTAAGGTCCTATCGCGGGAGGCGTTGAAAAATCGTGGATCGATCGAAGAACATGGCGGATTATCGTGTTCCCGGTCGATGTTGATTCTCTTAATCTTGGATAAGCGAAGTCGAGATCGTGCTGGAAGCTCGAGGAAAGGGAACGTCTAAGAAAATCCCGAGGGACCGATGAAGTGGCGGCGAGGATGATCGCGCGCGCCCATCGATAAGTCGCGTCCGGTGGGCATCGAGGAGACGCTTCTGCTGGAATCGAGGGATGGAGAATCCTTAAGATTCTCAGGTGAGTTTTCTTCGTGTTAGAACGGGCGCACTGGTCGCTTCGCGAGGGGCGACGTTGCGACGTGTGACGGCCTGACGTCACGTTTTGACGGTGATGCAAAAAAGTCGGGTTTCTCGATGAAGCAATCGTCGTACAACGGGAGCAGAATGGCGATCGATTAATGCGGTCGGCGAAATTAATTATCAAGCGCCCAACTCCGCGACCCATGACGCGTCGATCTCGATACTGGCTTTAAAGTCTCTTTGCGACGATTACATAAGCGAGCAATACGAGCGAAATATCGACGGGCTCGTCTCCTCGAAACTTCCGTCCAACGCGGACAGTACCAACCCAGAAATTGCTCAACAGGAGTTTCGATGACGTATAGCGCAAAGGTTTACGCTCGTATTCGAAAAACTCAGATTTGAACTCCACACCAGGTATCTCCGTTACGATAAGATATTTACCTTGTAACCGTTCACCATAATCACCGTACAAAAGCTAAACAACGAGCGTGGAATCAAATGCGCTTATCAATCGGCGTCAAAATTTACACAAACCTCACGCGCCGGATACCTCGTCTTCGAGCAAATCTCCTCCCGGCAGTAAAAGTAAATCCTACTTAAACACCGTGTCTCCTGCATTCCCGTACTTTTATCTGCCGTCCTGCATGCGCGGTTACCAGGCAGGGTTATCGTATCAGTGCCGCCGAATATTCCCCTCGGAGCGAGGCCCTCTCGATGCCTAGAGACGATGGACGATCGTCGACGAGCGCGAACGAGAATCGACGCTCCTTTGTCACGAGTTCCAGCTTTACTTGCCCCTCACGTTCCGCCTGGCGAACGCCGAATCCCGAAACGCTTCCGGCGTCTTTCTTTTTAACGCCTAAAATTCCACGGAACGAAAGCGTTGCATCGCAATAGACGCGCCGGGACAAAATAATCTGACAAGGCGGCGGACAGAGAGCCGTGAGAACCGGCGCACTGTTACGCACGTGCTACTTACGAAACGGCGCAGACTTTTGAATTCACCGGCCAGAGAGCGCCGTTTTCCTTTATTACGCGGCCCTGGCGACAGGCGCGTTAGCGTTACGTTCTGTGCGATGATTAAAGGCAGAAATGCAAATATGAAAGGCACCGGGCGTAGAACGCGGGCGTCGTGTGCTCCAAAAGCTGCTCTTTGTGCGGCTTTTTCGAATCGAGTTCACCCCTTTTGCGAATCGAATTCGTCCCATCGCAAGTGGAACTTATACTATTGCAAATGAAATTCGATCTCTTGCAAATGGAATTCAATCTTTTGCAAATGAAGTACTCTTACGTGTGTATTATATTTAAAAAATATTAATGGTGATTCGGAATCCGCCTTAGAGGGTAGGTCCTAGGCCAAATGTACTTTGTAGTAGGTGCCGAAAAGAACAAAAAAAAAAACACATCAAGTACTTCATATCAATTACGTAGTTACAAAAAAGAATTTTATTACAATTCGTACAATTACATAATCACACGCGGAGATAAAGGTTTGCATAAAAATCGTGCGCAGATAAGTCAGCGATTCGATAACAATAATAATTCAAGGAGAACCGTTTACAGGCTAGATTACATATACATATGTATATAATAGATATATATATAATGTATAAATTACGAAGGCAGTTGTTCGTTCCACGGTACTTTTCCTCGATCATCCGCCCGTTCGTCTCGCGGCCCAGGCCGCCCGCGGAACCGTACCTGGCGGCTTTGCTAACCAATTCAGCTTCGACGGCTCTCGTCTCGGCGGCGACACCACTTTGCAGTTGCGGGCCCGTTTTCAGGAAGGAAACCTATATCGCCGATAACGAATACACTCGCGTACGCTGCTGGCATAAATCCGTGGCTAGAATATTCCACGTCGGTTAACCCAACGCGTTATTCAACCCGATACGCTAAACGCCGGTTTAAATTCCTCCCGGTTGAATTTCCCTCGGAATTATTATACGCCGATCGGTTACCTCCAAAGCTCTGTAAGATCCTCGCCTGAAACGAGTAGAACCTGTTTAAGGGAGGGGGGGATTTTGGAGAATCGCGAGGTGGTAAAAATTTCTGCGATTCCTCGAATAGAACTCGACCTCTCGCGCCGTGCCGACTTTTCCGTTTGGCCGACTCGTTGGCAAAAAGGAGGCACGCTGGCTGTGATACATATTCTCAGGAATTTCGCCGCGGCCGTTCGATAGAGAGAAGGAGAGGCCTAATATTTAGCAACAATTACTACGTTGAAGAGCACAGAAACGGCTGAAAGTCGGATTGCGGTAACGCAGCCTTGGACTCGTTGCACTTAGGGCGGAAAGAAGCATGTTCTATTCGACCGTGGCGCCTTGCGTCACTCGAAAATAATTTTGACACCTCCTGGAAATGGTACGGATAAGGAGCGAGAGGTATTTATGAATTGTTTACCCCAGCTTCGCGAGCACGGTCCTCGTAATTGTCGCACCACGCCTAAAAGTCGTCGTTACGAAGGCGCAGGTATAAAAATAATTTGAGCGATTGTATCGTAATTACGCACCAATCTCTGTTTATTATTACATAAGAGTAGCATCGTATACGCGCGGCATACCGGTCCTCTCAACACCGCTCGCCCATTGGCCAATAAAGCCGGCGGTTAATAACGTTACTCGTCTTCGAGTTAGAATAACAAGATATTCTTTACGATCCTTTATGCGCCCCTTTGGGCGCAGATGCCGCGCACGTGGGAAAACACGAGGTTTAATTTGTGCTTTACCGGCCATTTAAGCGGCCAGCATAGCGGGAGAATTTCTATTTTCGTATTGTGCGATAATTTTCACGCTAACGAACGCCCTTTCTCCGGCCGGAAGAATAGAGCCCGCTTATATGAGGTAGGTCAGAAGTCACCGCCATTCGTCTCGCCGTACGTGTTTCATAAATTCAACGAAAACATTCTCCGGGCCCTCCGCTTTATTTTACTTATACTTTCTCTATATTAAACCGGACAAGCGGTGGTAGGTACGTACGCCACAACTGAACTGCCCACTTCGGGTTGCTCAATACCAGGATGTGTTTTGCAGAGCCGAGGATTTTGCCGATAGTGCTTATTCGCGTGTGAAATCCTGCTCTCATTTACGTCCCGCGATTACCTCCAATAATGAACATACGTACGGCTAAGAAAATCCAGAGTGGAGCACTGAGTCAGCCTCGCGCCATTTACATTGCGAACAATTAATAACGTAAATCGATACGCTGACAATTCCAACTCGGCGAGGGAGCGCGCGGACCTCGTGTGTCCCGCCGTCGTCTCGATTCGCCCGCGACGCGAGAGAAACGCGTGTCGAAGAAACGCGCCTGTTCCCAAAGTTCGCGAAAAGGATCGCCGTACTCCTTATCTCGCAAATCTCGCGCCAACTTTATTGCCCGATGCAGAATCGCGGAATATCGCCCTGGGACCTTCGATCGCCGAAATACACTCAACTACTTTTTGACCCGATTTTAAGCTACTTTTCCCTTTATTTTTTTAACTTCAATGCCTTTCAATGGATTCAATGTCTTTCATTTCAATTTAATATAAATTTAATGAATCGAATAAACGATCCTTGCGAGTGGTTGTATTTGCACTCGCATATACAACCGCTCCCAAGAACCACTCATTTAATTCGCGAACATATCGAGCAAGAGGAGCGTCAGGAGTGACTATGTTCAATTTAATTGTAATTTCAAAGCGGTGTCGCGCGAAGAAAGGAAGGCGGTTTTCCTCGTCTACCGCGTCACCTGAAAATCGCGCACCAAGCGAGTCAGAGTCCTAGGCGGACGCGTGCGCGGCTCGTTCGTCAAACAAAAGTCCGCGATTAAGAAACTCTGAGTCAGCTTAACGAACGCACCGAGCGTTCGCGGGTCCAGAGGCCGATCGGCGCGTTGCCTTAATCGATCACCACCGGCTTCACGGCGAGAATGCTCGCAGGTGCAGCCGCCATTCTAAGCGGACGGAAAACCGTTCCTGCGATCGGCGCAAACGGCGGATACACCATTTAAACTTATCTCCCGCTTTTCGCCTCGTTTATCCGCGATACCGCGACACGCACTTTCCCGCCTCGATCCGGCTCGCGCCACACGCTGCGCGCCGATAGAATCGGAGTTGTACGAGCAGCGGGAAGGAAAAAAAGAAAAACGAATCGGGCAGGTTCGTTGTATCATAACACACGTGTGCTTACGGCTGTTGACCGTCCTTATGCCAGTTACCCAGATTTTCAACCAGGAACAAGGCTTATAATAGTACAACCGTGCCGGCTTTAGAAGCGTTACAAGGTTTTCCAATGAAAACACGTATAACGCTTACTTTCGAGTTATCGAAGCAAATCATCGTGGGTCTTATTCGCTGACCTTATGGGCTCGCTTCGATGGAGCCGGCGCAACGGTACTTTTTAACGGGCCCGCGTTTTTCCCCTCGGAGGGGCTCGCACGGGCGCGAGTTACGCGGATGAATATCGTAAATCGATATGGCGCGAACACAGTAGCCGCGAATCGGGCCCTGCAAAGCCATTGAAATTGATCACCGCGCCGACGGATCGACCGTAAAGGACATACGCGAGGCAGGAGCGCGGATAGATGTGAACACGGCAGGGCCGCGTGTCGAAACGTTAGAATGCAGATGAGTGTCGCGATCTGCATATTCATAACCGGCCGGTTCAGCTGTACAGAGACCAATATCCATGTCCGATAATAAAGCCGGGTTAAGAATAGAATCCAGGAATACCGAGGAGCGCTGCCAGAGCGCCGTTCACTTTAAAACGTATCGCGTATCCGCCAGCGCGTCGTCCAAGTGCGCATTGTCACGCGAAGACGAATCTCGGCCCCTAGCCTCGATCCTCCAACCCTCCACCCCCTCCACCCCCCTCCCCCCTCCTCGCTTTCGTAACCGCGCGCACTGGTATTTGCCGTAATACGTACGGCTATCAAACTAAATTGCACGTCGCGCAGGACTCGCCGACCACTTAGCCAGCGGAACGTGACAAGACGCGGCGCGTAAAAAAGATTTAGCATCGCGCACTCGGGAGAGAAGATTGGATGCTCTTACCGTTATCCACCTCCCGATGTTCTCGCGGAATCGCGTGGATTTATCGTTGGTCGAGTATCTTTCGAGTATCGGGTGTACAACTTTGATCCACTTTTTTACGACAAAGCCTCGAATTTGGAGCTGCGGTGGTGTAGTGGATAGAGGCTCAGACACGCGGCAGACTCGGGTTCGAATCCTGCGCATTACTTCTAGCTTTTTTATGCGATACGTATACCGTAGCTCTGGTGGTTCGGAACCCACCTTAAATAGTAAGTCCTAGGCCAACTGACCTTAGCCGTCGGTGCTGGAAAATGAATTTAAAAAAAAAAGCCTCGAATTTTGGAAATAACGTAATACATCGAGATACTCGACGATATTAATCGTGTATCGAGGAAGTTCAGGATGCCCCGTAAGACGTGGCATCGGTCAGCAAGTTCGTACTTCGCGCCGACGTAAAGGGGATACCGATGACCCAAATATTACGAGACGCGGAGAATAGAATTTCGCCGGAGGTAAGGGCGGGGAAGGCGCTTAGCCGACAATATTTGACTCTCGCATCCACGTCAGCGTTCGTGTATTTTGCATCGGCAGCGATCACCTCCCGGCCAATCCGCGCTCGGGCGCAAAGCGTCTTCTCGTGGCTGAAACGTGGTCGATGCCTCGAGGTTAATGCCTCGAGGACATCGGCGTCGGCATCCTTTCTAGCCGTGAAGCAGGAAAAATGTTTTAAAGGCTAATAGTCGGCTCTAGGGCGCCGGCCGCGTCCTTCCTTCTAATCTACCTTCGCGCCGATCATCGAGAGCGTTCCTCGACTCCTACGAGGGAACGCGAATCGGCGATCGACGCGCCTTTTAATCGATCCGCGATGGAAGCGCGAGGCGCCAAGCGGTCAAACTCCGCCAATCTCGAAAGTGCACCGGTACTGTTCGACCTGAATCCGCGAGCCGAGGATCGTTCGGCGGTGATCTGCGATCGTCCTGGCCGGTCGATCGAGGAGGTAAAGCGCGACGATGAAATTCTATCGAAAACGATGGGCTCTCGAGGATCGTGCGGCCCTTGCGAAATCCGAGTAGGTTCCCGATGAAAACGTGACTCTCGTGGAGATCTCTGCGATTGGGTTCCCATGCGGCACGGGATTTCTACTTGTTTTAACTCCCCCCCTCGAGGTTCTTGGCGCAACACGATTTGCCGGTTTAGAAGAACAACGCATTCCTCAGGCTCATCGGTCGATGCGGCCGCGGTGTCTGTGCAAATGTCACAAGTAATACCAAAGGTGTATAAGGAATATGATTCCTTTGACCTGTCGGAGACGCCGTCGAAGACAAAGATGGTCCGGGAATCAAACTCTGGGAGCTGTACGCCCGGTTCTGATTATAACGGGCAAGGTCCCGTCCTCTTTTTCTCCCGTAGGGGAGCGCGCGAGATTTTTGATACTCGGTAGATAAGGCTAGATACGTTTTAACGTGCCTAAGCGGAACAAGGTCCGTCGTTCGAGAGTATCTCCACGAAGGGGCCGACGTGCTCGGCTCTTTGCATGCATCGACGTGTCTACGAGAGCACGGGAACGCTTTGCTCTTATCCTCGCCGAGTTCCACGCCGGAGATGTATTTAATGTGTCCATGTAAATGTCAGATAGAGTTCTGAGAATATAAAAGGAGCAGGCGTGCTTCTCTTTGGTCCGAGATACGGCGGTAGCGAGTTAGAGAATAACCAGTTGTAATTGCGCGAAACCATAAAAAAACAGGTTTTGCAGGTTTCGACACAAAGTCGCGAGGAAAAGAATAATGCGACTCGACGAAAATTCTCTTCGATCTTATTTTCCATTGACGTCGGCTGCTTCGATTCGCGATCGAGACGGAACTTTGATCTCTAAACTTGTTTGTTTTCGCTCTCCTCTGTAACCTGGCTTAAACCAAAGTCGGATTTTCGGATCTGATTCCAAATCGGATTAAGTCTTCGATCCTCGGATTGGGAATTTAGATTTCGCCTTGGTACATCCTAATTATTATTATACGCAGAAGGAGCTACTTCGTTCTGCATAATTCGTATGTAAATGATCTCGATACAAGTACGCGCGAGAAATCGATTGCGTGGCAACTCGCCCTTAGTTTGCACCGATAGGTCGATTTCTCGATCTTTGTATCGTTGTAGAAGCTTTTATAGGATATGTAATATTACTCGCAATTTATCAAAATTTACCAAGCACGTTATGAGCCTCCGTAAATTTCAAAAAAATGTATATCCGTCGGATATAAATACCGTATCAATGACAAATCCGTCGTAATAATAAGAGGTCTTTCGAATATTACGCCAGAACCTTGAGAATCTTATCTGAAAAAACTTTGCAGATCGTTGGACACTTGGTGAGATACTACCAAATTAGTACCCATCAGCCGTACGCTCGACGATATACACAGCTGCAATTACCATAAGCGCATCCCGATAACGAGAAAAGTTATCGCCTCGATTCGGCAGAGGGAGAAGCCGATAATATCAGTTCCGTGAAATCAGCCGATACCTGTTGAACGTAATACAGAATGGTTTCTCTCCATTATACAATCGGCGCCGAGGAAAACGGACATGATTTGTCCACTTAGGAAATCCAAAGAACGCGCATCGTGAAGGTTACCGTGGAACGTAAGTTTTCCATCAATTTGCAAAGCGTCAGCCTTGCCGGTTACAAACCGAGCGTCCGTGCGTTCCGCTGAAGTTAATACGGGCCAAATGCGTATACAAAAGAAACCAGTACTTTTCAAGTCCGTACTCTATAGCGCAATTAATTTACATTCGTGCGTCATTCGAGTCAATGTCCCCGATCGTCGGGGACACGGAATTGAGTTTGCGCGAGAAGGAGTCGGTGCATTTTACAGTTTCTCGTCTTCCCCACGATGAATCGTGGCCCCGATACATCGATCGCATGTCGCAAATATGTTCGTGCATTGTGCGGCGCGGGCCGCTAAATTGGAACGAACGTCCGATATCGTGGTTTATCATAGGTTTTGCATGGAAAAGAATAGCCGAACGATTTATGGCGCTATTGCATCACCGGCATTGTTCTGTTCTCCGCGTGATAAAGCAGTTTCTTGGGGGTCGAGTATCCGATAGATCCACAAAAATGCTTAAATCCAACGCGCGATATTTATCCCGCTTGAATTTCGTCCCCTTTGTCTCTCGGTCGCTAGGCGTACGTAAGTGCCGCGCTTTTTATCGCTCGTGATCCAAATAAATAATTGTTTTCTCAGTTCCTTTGCGTCACGATGCGTTGCCTAAAAGCAACTGGCGTAAAAAAGGCTCCGTCTAAAATGGGACAGGATGTGAGCGAAACCAGTTTAGGTACGGATATCGCTCGAGGATACTTGGCGAGTGGCTACCGATTCGAATCTCGGAAGGACAGTCCACGATCTGGAAGGCTAAATATATCAATTTTGTAGCGCACGCTGCCTCCTGTTCGCGTACAATAGGTACGCTTTATTAAACAGGTGCTATAATTAAACGTTTCTAATGTTTCCGGCACGCGTACATTCCATCGCGCGATCAGTCGAGGTACGACAAAAATAACCGATAATAATCCCCCAACGATGTACGAAGCGAACGTTACATTCGTCTGCGCGAAGTTAAGTATCTATTCCGGCTAAAATTCGCGAGGAATTTGCACGGTGATCTGGAAATTCGAACCGTTCTCCATGGAAAACCGAGTATTTTTAAACCGAATGATTTATTCCGACATTCTGTTTCTTCGACGCGAAGACGAATTATCCACTCGGCGGATGTACGTCGTCACACTTGTTGCTCGAATATATGTACACTACGCGCCACATGCTAACCAAAGATCTTTGCACATCCGACTTTATATATTTATACAACCTGCGCGTTGCTTATCGAACGTTCGTTATACGCCGAATCTCTTGTTTCTACATTAGACATGTGTTAAAAGAAAAAACAGAAACATTCACGAAATTGTCGGTACTCCGTACGGATTCGATTTTTCCGTTTCTGCGTCCCCAAAGAAAAAAAAAAAAAGAAAAAGGGGAAGGAGGCGAGAGTAGCTTATCGCGGTTGATAATTCAATCGAGTCGTCGACGCGACGATAATTGCATAAAAATATAGCTCCACGCTCGGAGGAAGAATTAATTAAGACATTCGCGGCGCTCAGACGAGGCGAATTAGTGCAACAAGTATGTAGTTGCAACAAGTGCACAGCCGATCGGAATGGCAACGCTGGGAGCGCGTGTTATCTTCTAGTCTGTTGTAACAAGCGTTCAGTCAGTGACCCATAACAATTAGTGACGTGGGGAAGGGAGCTTTTGCATTACGAAGCAGAGGGGAAAGCCGATTAACGGAAGTGGAATAAACTTGGGTGATCCGGTAGGGTGGTGGGTAAGTCTCCCCATTTTCTTAACCCTTCGCCTCGTAACAACGAAACCAATCCTCGCGCCCTATCGCTATCCAGAGCCAAGGAATAAGCGTCCATACGTATATCGATTTACATGCAAATCTAAAAAAGGCGCGAGTGTGGACAAACGGCAAGGATAAGAACCACGGTTATCAGTATGCCTCAAGACCACATCGACAAATATATCTTAACTCGCTCGGCAAGACGATCGGGAGTACCGTGTCAAAAGTAAAAACCCCTCGATAACGAATAGTCCAGCACATTACCATGGCTAAATAATCAAGACCGATCGGAACAACTCGTAAATGTGGTCTTAGCGGGCAATCACTTTCCACGAGTAATAATTTCTCCACCTGGTTATATTAGAATAATCCAATATAACCAGACGGAGAAATTATTCAATTGGTTAATATCGGTCTCGGCAAGGCAATCACTTTCCACGCTTGATATTTTCTCCATATGATTACGTTAAAATAATCTAACATAACCAGATGGAGAAATCATTAAATGCGGAAAGTGGGCGCCCGTTAAAAGCACATTTACGAGTTGTCTCAATACAAAGTACGGGCAAGGAGGTTAGGAGCGCCTAGCTTATACGTTATTTCGATTCCCTTTACGTTTAGCAACACCCTAAGGCAAAGGGTTAACCTTCGATGGCGCGATTGTTTGCCCGCGAACTCTTCGCATCGCGATTGTTTGCCCGATAGGCACGCAACGTTGGTTCGACGAGCAGCGTATCGAGGAGGATGAGGAACGAGATACCGCGAGACGCGTGGCGAGGCGCGACAATAAAGCGCTTTCGGCGAAATTCAAGGACGGATCTCCGCGCGTGATGGAAATCTTAGCAAGATCGGTGGGCGCATCGAGCATGCGTAAATATCGGAGAAGGATATTGCGCTTCGCGTCACGTAGGTATGCAAACGAGATCGTTTAACGGATCCTCGGCTGGACGATAATCGGAGGACACCGCGGATAAGAAATCGGCCGCCTCGCCGGGAGCGGCCTAACTGCACGTGCAGAGAGTCAACGCACCGATGAATAACGGCGATACTTACGCCGTTGTGGTATTTCGCGCGTGCACGTGTCATTGCACGCTCTGCCTTAGAAATTTTCGTCCGCGGCACGAAAAGGGACACTTGGCAAAACTGGTTGAAACTCGCGAGCTAAATCACCGTCTCTCCTTGAGCCACTGCTTCCAGGAGGCGTGGATTTAGGTCTCGCGTGCCCACCAAGGGGGGAAGGTTAAAAATCGAATTACCATACGTATCGTTGAAAAGATAAAGGAGAAACGATGTTTAAATCATAAATAAGGCTCTACTCAGAAGCGCGTTATTTAATATGTTAATTCGAATGATGAAATTAGTCTCGAAGGCTATGTCGCTTTGGACTTATCTTAACGGCGCGGATAAAATCGATATGTCAATATTGTATGAAGCGTGTATTAATATCGCGCACCATGGTTCTTCTTTTACGTCTGAATACAATTTCGCGGTATAGTATCGACGATTGTATTCGGATACATATATATATATATATATGTATATATATCGACGATTATATTTGGCTCAGAATTATAGTAAAGCGGGATCGTAAACCGTTGCCACGAGGCAAACATTCGAGTGAAAAATATCTCGAGAACCTTGCATGAAACGTCTATATCGCCGGTGTCACTCGACGAGCCACGATCGCGCTTCCTGCGTCTAATAGGACGCACAGGGCCCCTTTCGAGTCCCAACCACGGCAGTACTTAAATAATTCTTCCCCATTGACATCCGCGTCACGTACATCTCGCTCCTTGTCACCGCGACAAGTGAATCGCAGTGCTCGTACGCTCAATTATTACTCCAATGGGCATTTCTAATACGACGGAAGTTTACCCGCCAGGATAATATCGCGATCGTAAACGAGCTACGCTAATATATCGACAGCTCGGCCCTCGAGTTTCACCCAGGCTGCTCGCCCGATCGTTGGTCCGCGAGATTTTCGCGACCATCGAGAAGATAGGCTGGAAATTCGACGCCCATCGAGATCCCCCTGTCACGCAGGTAACCTCGACCCGATTATAAAATCTCCTCGAGAAAATACCACCGCGACTCCTCCACGACGAATAATATCCTTCGAAGGTTCTTTCGCCACCATCGAAATCGTTGTAACGTCATATCGTACTTGCGCTTGGCTCCGACTTTCGCGCGCAAACAAATAACTCGTCGATCCTGTTTCGAACTCCCAGGTCCAAGTTCTTGTTTCGAGTAAGAATAATGACGATTCCTTTTCTTGCCGCGCGGAGGAGGAAAGGGAGTACTTTCCCTTTACCTTAGTCGATGCGATTGACGAAAATACGAAATGGAGCCCCGGGATGTTTTGTCGAACGCGCGCAAGCTCTTTTATTACTCCTGCCTCTGTATCGCGCCGAGATTTACGCTTTAATGTTCGCACATTACACAACGGTTTATTTATTGCTCGATCAGCGGTACTAACCAGGCGTAAGCTAACGCATAGATTTACGATTGTGAGTCAACGCTGAATTTCATGTAGCTTTCTATTCTGCGTTCGAACGAAAGTATTTGTCACCGTGAAAACATGTGGCTAAAGGAGTAAGTTCGGACGTGACACGGTAGAGCCTTTCGCGGTGCAAAGCAAGGTCAGTTGTGCGAAACGACGGTTGGCGCTGGCCTGGCCGATGGGTTTTTATCTTCCGTGTCCCTCGATAGATTCCATTATTAATGATAAATCGATCAACGGCACCTACGCGTACGCAACGTGCGTTAGCTTATGGCATAATTCATATGTTCGGAGCGAGTCCGTGTAACGAGCACGTCGCTCCAACTTCGTCAAGAATGTCCCTGAACTTCTAATCGGTTTGACGGACCACTCTTCTGTGACTGAAAGCGAATGGCGAAAGTGGAACTAGTTCCTTCCGTTTTACTGATTTGGAGCCTTTACCTTTTACGACCCACCTAGAGCGTGATGGGAATTCTTCGTAGGACATTCGTAGTGCAGAGTATAAGGTAGTTGATTCTGCAGATGACGTTTTCACGATAGCTTATATATACAACTAATTTCTAGAAGAAATGTTCATAGCGCGTCTTGCAGAGAGCCTGGATTAAAAAATAATTGACTAAAATGACTAAAGAATGATTAAAAATAATTAATGATTTTTTCAAATTAATTAATTTATACGTGCGATACCTACGTGCGCATTAAAAGACTAACTTTAAAAGGTATTATGTAAACATTTCATATCTTTATCGCTAAACGTCATCGGATGCATTAATTATCAAGAGGAACGACGGCGGTATTCGAGAACCGCGATTAAAATCGTCGATAAATCATAACAAAATGGTCGCGAAGTCGGTACGGACGGAGAGGTAATCGCTTCTTGCAGCTGCTTTGAAAGTACGATCGAGACTTTATGCTCTCTGATTTCGGTACTGGTCGTAAAAACTTTTGGCAACGCTGATTCACACATTTGATTTCACGGCTTACGAAATATCGCGAGACAACATCTATTTCGTGGAGAAACGAGACAGTGCTCGCTATTATCGAGGATTTATCGCTTTCATCGCGGTGTCATTTTGAAGAGGGCTATCGGCAGGAAAATAGCAAGGCAGGATACCAAAACATTTGACGTGATCTCATAAATATGTATTGTGCATCCGTCCGCTTCGTCCAATTCACGATACGAGCGTACACCGCGATTTTCCTTCTAAGAGAAATCGATGGAAAAGCTTCCCATTGTGCGAGCGGACGTTTTTATCGAGAGTGGAATTTTATCGAGAAGCGGAGGAGCACTTGGACCGGTTTGGGAGCACCAAAAATTCGAGTGCATCGCCGGAAGTTTTGGGAGGAAGAGAGAGGGGGAGGGACGACGATAGCGGTATCCGCGATTGACCCCTTCGTTTCCTGGCACTGGGAACATTTATCTTCGGCACACGCCACGCCAGAAGACTTTGTACGCGGAGAACAGCGAAGCGTGGCTGCCGCATTTGCACGTAGATTGAAATATAATACGAGAGATGAGCTGCGCTAAAAACCAACAATGTACACGGACAATATTTACACGGCAATATCCTAATGGCCGCATTAAAGATAACGAATGATAATTGCGTGTCATTCGAACGTCTTTCGAGATATCATCGTACTCGGCGTGTCTCTCGTTGAACTTGGGACTACGGCCGATTTTTGAGCGAATAAAAATTCTCGATCTTAACGGCGCATGACTCTCTTACCAAAAGCATTCGTACGGTTAAGGCAGAAGTGTCGCGTGGGGCGAAACTTGAATTTCACTTTCACTCGGCTGCACCTCGAACCTCCGTCGATTCTGGTGACACAAAACTGGAAAGCAGGAGCGTGGCGCCGTGTTTCGAACCAGGAATATCGATTGGGAGAGATCAATTTATACGATTCGTTATCGACTCGATACGTCTAGCGGCTCGCATATATGTATTATACAACGCATTATACAATAGTTTCGAGTTTACTCAAACAATATTCCGTATAACACGCGGGATGTATTATTACTTAGCGGTTACTACCGGCCGAGCGATGAAAAATAAAGCGAGTGAAATATGATTTATCATTGAGGGAAGTAATTATAAAGTATAATGGCTATCGGAGCAACAAACGCACATACTCGCGTACGATCGTTATTAATTTTCATTATCCCCCAAGGCAGACGTATTCGGCACGTGATCGCCGCACGATACTTCCCCGGAAACGCGGCTAGGAAAAACAAACGCTTTATCCACCAAACGATTAGCTTGGAAAATGTCCAGGGTCCGCGTGCAACCTTCGCATAATTATGTATCGCACGCACGAGAGTAAACATTTAATCATACTCATTAAGCCTTGCTCTTGAAACGTCGTGAGATCTCAAACGTCCGCAACCTTGTCATCTTGGCTCTCGCGTAATCCTTACGCGAATAAGTATACCCGCTCTCCGATATTCGAGGATATATCCCGGGAGTTCCTCCAGCCGTGACACGATCCTATCTAAATACAGTAATTCGATCATTAGCTCGATAACCTTTAAAAACGGCCTCCTCTCAAGGCGCTCGACGAACGTTATCCGAACCAGTTATCCTAACTGTCTCAACGCACATCCAACACATCTCCGAACGCGCAAAGGAAACCTTACAATATTCATAAGCTCAAATTTATTCCGACCTCCGACGACGGTATCGACGGGCGGTGACCGTGATACGTGGAAACAATAATATAACACATCCCGAGAAAAAGAAGCGCGAATGAGAAAAACCTCCTCGTTACCCTCGACGGTCAGCCCCTTGAAAAATACAGCTCTCTCGCGGACGCGGCATTGAGCCGACGCAATACGCGCTTACATCCTGGCGGACATCCTCGCTGATTATCCGCGTTATTACGGTGCGCGGACAAAGTGGACGCCTCCGTGGAAACGCGGCGAAGCAAGACGGATGCACGGAGGCGGTGTTCCAAGTCGCTCGAAGAAGTCCAGGGCCCCGCGCGCAACCTTCCCTTCCCGATGCGCGAGAGCGAGAGAGACGCGGCGATCGGCCATTTGCTTGGAGAAAGAGAGAGGGCTGCGACGGAGAGCCCCGGTGGTAGACCAAGGTGCTGCCCCTCGGGCGTGCAAGTGGGGATGAAGGCCGTACGCTTCGGTCGTGTAAACGCCATACGGCGTGCACCTAGACCTACAAAACGAGATAACTCGTTGCAGCGAGCCGACGACTTCTCCGAGTGGACTCGCGATCGAGTCGCTTGGAGGAAGCCCTTCCTGCACCGGCTTGCACGAGTCGATGTGTATCCTTCGCTTTATTTCACGCTCGACGACGACTTCCAAGGGTCCGACTTCTTAGGCTCTTTCCTCCACGCAATCGGTTATCGAAGTAATTCCTAAGTCTTTATACGTCCATTATTAAAATTACTTAGGTTAAAGTTGATCGAGAAACACAACATCCGTGACACTGAATTAGTAGTATACGCGAGAAATTATCGAGCTAGAGCGATAGTCGAATCCACGAAACTCTTGTTTGAGCTTAAAGTCCCGCGACGCTCGCTATAACGAAAAATACTACAAAAGTTACTTAAACGAGTCACAGCCGAAGTTTCCCTATCCTCGAAATCCGGATCGAGAAGACTTCTAAACAAACACGCTTCCCAAGCCCTCCTTCAAAACCCTCCTTCGAAACACAAAGCGAACGGTATCCTCGTAATCGCTGCGATGTAAACTCCATTATCGAAACGAGCTCTCAATGACGGTGTCCCCCTCGATCATCGTTCCAGGGATCATCGCCGTAGGCAGCCGCGAGACATGTGGCCACGCACGCGGCTATTCCTCCTGGTCTCGACGCTGGCGCTGCTACTCGGGGTCACCAGGTCCCAGAGGCCGCGCCTTGGCGGCGCCATCAACGTGTTCAGCCGTTACGGCTACCTGAGCATCAGTATGAGGGTGATACCTCGAAACGACTCCGACACGTGGATATTCCGCGAGCCAACCCTCGAAGTGTTCGGCAACGCGCTGCCTCTGTCCTCCAAGCAGCGCCAGCAAACCAAGGACGGGCCCGCTGTCTTCGATGGCGACTTCCACATGGAGTTCTGCGACAACGTGCGGCAGCTGCTGCAGGCCTACTTCCGCGACTTCACCTTCGAGAGGCTGGAGAGGCCCTGGCGAGCCTTCAGCGGGAGCTGGTCGAAGGCTGCGATAGCTAAGCACATGGGTATCAACTCCTCCTTCATCACCGGCGACCATTGCTACGTCCTGGTGCGCGTCGCCAGGTTCCGGGAGAGCCAGAGGCTGGCCGGCACCGCGGAGACGCTGCACCTGGACGAGGCCGTGCTCAAGGAGACGCAGAACGTCACGATCGGTGACACCGCCAGCGTTGTGCGGTTCATCAGGAATTTCGGCTCGCACTACATCTCCTCCTACGTCACGGGAAACTCTCTCTACCAGGTGAGGAAACAGCCATAGGGATTCGGTTCATCGCTTCTGGTTTTTCCATGGAATATGTGTATTGTAGCTCTGGTGATTGGGAACCTACTTAACCCATTATTTACCACTGATGGAACTTTTGGTTTTAATTGTTGTAACTAAATGTTCTACCAACTGCTATAAAAGTTATAATATTAATAAAAATATTTTTTTTCTAATTAGCTTACTGTAAGAAATTAGAGCATTTTTTAGGTTTGCACTTGGTTTTGGCGTATAATGGGTTAAACAGTAGATTCTAGGCCAAATGACCTTAGTAGTCGGTGCGGAAACTAAATTAAAAAAAGAACCGTAGGTTTGGATTAAGTGTAGAGGGAAGTGGAGATTATTGTTGGTCTTCGACGTATCGTTATTCATTGCTCATTATATAACCGATAAGGGATACGAGACGTGCGTTGTGCGGAGGTATAGTATGAGTTGTTTTTGTGCTGTACTCAAAATTAGAAAAGATAATATTATGAATCTAAATGAGGAAATGTATTGCTGTTTTATCAATTTCACGATGAAATATCGAGCTTTTTAATATTAAATTTGCAAACTTTAGTAATACGACGGTATACGATTTAATACCTTACTTTCACAAACACAATGCGTTTCGTAAAATATATTTATATGATCGAGCTTCTCTTTCAATTCGAATGTAGCGTGAAAGGTATTTATTATCCAAAAGTCGGTCGCCTTTATTATTGTGAAACGGTAGGCAAGGGTATTTAATTTTGCTCTTTAAATCACCATACTTACCAACTTTTCCTTTGCTTTCCTCGATCAAATAGGCCATAGATAATACGTATGTGTCGCAAAGTTAAAATTAAGTAATATCATTTTTAATCCATCGAATATACATGTAAATTTGTTTGATATTCGCGTATAAAGTATATTATAGAAATATCAGGTACAATACGATTATCGTGCTGCGCAATAGGAATAATTTCTGCACGTGCAACGATTCAAGAATTGTTTCTAAAGACGCTAATAGTTCCAAGAAAATATCTAAGTAATTACCTACATATCCTGATAGATAGCTTTCAACGCACAGATGTAATTATTTGTTTGACGAAAGGCATGTACTTATACACGCGCTATAGTACTCATTATCCTACAATGGAATGTGCAAGGTCGCGAATACCGCTAAAATGAAAGATCGATCGTCGATTCGACGAATGAAGAGACGCCAGCGCTAAAAACAAATTTGATTTATGCCCATTTCGGGAAACGTTGCGAATTTCCTCAAGCACAAAAATACCGGGGAAATACGTTCAGTGATTTACGGCCGTCTATAAATTTTGTTTCCGCGCAATCGAATTTATTTATATCCCCATCATCGATATTAACATAACACGATAATTTTATCGCGTCACACTTTCTCACGCGACGGAAAATCTTTAATCATTTCAACGTCAAAAAGAATAATCATTCCGATATATTCCACGTTGGAGAAACGCCATGAAGCGTAACCGAGCTTGACGTATTTTTTAAAACATCAAAAACCCTTCGCGGAGATCCTCATAGATATGTATAAAATAATCGCGGGAGACAAAAAGTAATCAGGATGTCCTACGCAGTTGTACATTTGAAATAATTCACTTTGCTCGGACATGACAATGCTGAATCATTAATTCGTCCCGCGAGCCCTCAAGTGTAGCGATTTACAAACTGCGCAGAAACCTATAGTCACAGTCGATATAATACAAATCGACATATTTACTCGCATTGTCCATGAAAGCAGGCTCTCGCCGTGATATAAAAATTGAAATTGGCCCTTTGATGGAAAAAGTCGCTCACCTCTGGCATATATAAAATGTATTACAGTATCTCGCGTATGATTATATAGGAAAAGTAGCCTCTGCTGTGCATTAATAGCTCCAAACCTCCCCCAGGTGTTCGTCTACACGCCTCACGTGTACACCCGCATAAAGGAGCGGCTGAAGACGCGTGGCGTGGCGGAACTCTCGAGCGTAGAGTTGGGCAACTATTTCTCGCCATGGTACGCGGAGCACATAGGCAGCATACAGGCAGCGAGCGGCAACCGGACGGTCCAGGCATGGGCCGTGGAGAATCTTCGTATCCAGCACTACTTCTTCGGTTATGCCAGCCTGCTGAAGCTGCACGGCGACGTGGCGTTGCTCAAGAAGCTCGACGGGCTGTTAACAAACGAGGCACTGCTGCAGCTGCAGCTCCGGACATTGGCCCCCGTATTTAAAGATCCCAAAAGGCGCGAGTGGTTTCTGGAGGTGATCGACAATTATTTTAAGCTGTGGGAAGTGAACATGTGAGACGATGCCTCTGGGGTATGCGGATTCGACGCGCGTGTCCGCGCGATCGTGCGCATAGAAAGACGGTGGAGGCGCATAATCGAGCGTGCATCGATAGCCACGGGGATCGCGAAGGATCGTCTGTGACCTCGAGGGCGATCGCAGAGTCGAACCTTCCGGCGTTACGGTCCACCGAACCTCGGCTATAGGTCCCCTCCACGGAGCGGTTACCTTTCGTTCCACGAAGATATAACAAACAGGTGTAGCTGTATTGTTATAAATAAGTATTTATTATTGATTATCGTTAATAGAGAGCATTTTTATACAAACGTTTTTAATATATCACAAGCATTATTCGTAAAGTATTTGACGAAAATATGGACATCCTCTTGTTTCCATAATTTCCATCCCAATATCGATTCATCGATTATTGCTCTCGCGTGTTCCTGGAAGGATTGGGAAATGAGGATGAAAGTCTCGGACTCTAAAACGAAGTTGATAATCGATGGACCCATATTTGTGAAAATATCAGGTTCGCACGGTGATAACGTATTTTAGACGAAATTTTCTATTTGGAAACAGTGGGCGACTTTTTTTAAAATATTTAAGCTCGCTTGCGTAACGTGAAGTGCAAAGTTTCGTACGAAAGATAATTTACCGATTTACGTGTATATACAATTTTAATATACATTTTAATTTGTACGACGAAGTGAATAACGAATAGAAATTCATATTTTTCGGACTCGACGCGTTCGTCAATGGTACATGTTCTTATGGATGCGTACATCCGACACATATTAAAACTCCTATTTCTATTTATCAGTCGGAATAAGTTGATTAGATATACCATTTCTCATATGTTCCTTGTGTTTTGCGGTGAGAACATTCGAATCTTCTAATTTACAGATTTTACATAGAAAAATGTGCGGCGTAACGACTTTGTTCCCGCTTTGTATTTTTAAACTTAATACCTTATACTTTTAAATGTAGCCGGTATATGCTTTTAAAATAAAAGATACTATGTCGGCAATGCTTTACCTTTAATTATCTGTCAATATGTCGAAAATAGTTCAAATGATTAAATTAAGAAGTATTACTACTTTTATGGTATTGCTAATTAGTACCCCTAAAAAGTATTTTTTTTTATCCGATAATGATTTTATAATTAATGGTGACTTGCAGTTAGATACGAAATTAGGTAATTTATCCTAGTATATATTGTTACAAAATAATTTCTATGTACAATTAATTCGTGCCGGTTACGGCACATTCTATATTCACAGATAATTTCGATAATTGACATTGAGCATAACGATAGCTATGCTATGGTGTAACATCAACTTTTATACAAACAAAAATCATATAAAAAATGTTTGGAGATCTATAAAGTCACGTATATACTATATATAATACTTCACACAACACTTACCTTCTTTTAATAATTAAACTAACGGAGTCGTTATCAGACCGCAGTACATGAAGTTTGATTTTACAATATAGTCCATTTCATTATAAATATGATCTTTCATATCCTATCTTAATTTCTGCCGATTACATTAGACCAAATATCTCTCTGTACTGAACGAATCCTATGTATCTATACTTTTTTATATCTATACATATGTATATTCACAAGTAACCAAATAACCATTTTCCGTTTTTAGTTGTAAGGATGTTACCTTTAAGCGCTTCTTATTACTATATTTTGATATATTCCGGACATTATTGACTGTGGTTATTAGATGGCATTTAGTATGTTATCCGCAGTAACTATAAAGAAATAAACGAATCCGACGTTGATTTTCCAGCGACGTTGTCGCGCAGATATCTTGTGCAGTGAATTTAATCTGTCTTTTTAAAGGTATGCAATTTTGCGCAGGCTTCTTGCTCTCTCCCTAATCTTTTCCCGTTAACGGACAGTATGACAGGAGTCTCGACTCGTATGGATTTGAAATCGAAATCCTAGAAAAAAATATAAATATTTTTGTATTACTTACACATTTGCGTAATTTAAAAAAAAAAACGTATATACACATTTAACTTACATTATTTAGATATGAAAATTTCTGCTGAATAACAAGCGGTTTTGGGATTCCAACGTAATCTCCAACGATAACTCCTCTGCCTTTGGCAAGATTATAAACAGTAACGGCAATGCATGTTTTCTCTTCGTCGACAAGGCAAAATGCACTAAATGCATAATTTGTAGTTATTAATATATTTATAAAATAAGCATAATTTTTTGAATAACATACTTACAAAGGAACACAGTCAGGATCTTGGATTGAGCATACTACTATGCCAAAGACAAGTTTTCCTGGATTCATACCAATTGATAATTGTTTCAGCGACACCAAATCTACTTTTACAGATTTTTCATCAGACATATAGTATCGATTCTTGTATTCTCGTACGTCCTACATTCAATCATAAACCTCTAAACATGTATACTTGCTAGAATCATATTAGATGCTTCCATCATGGACCAAAAATATATGGGTACGGAACAAATGTTTGTATTAGATCAGAAGAAGTTAGTTAATTATACCCGCATCATGTAGAACAGTCTCTTCGGTTTCACTCGTCCATTATTGTTAATTAGGCTTTGTACATCCTTCAAATATTGAAGAAGTTCATCCTGTTTATTACGTGGTGTTTCCCACGTTGGATCTAATTTTGTTGCTCTTTGAAAAGATTCCAGTGCTAATTTGTATTTTTCTTGATACTTTAGAGCCTGATTTAAAATTTTATAAGTGCCATTATTTCTGTAAATTATACTTTTTCAAATTTTTACATTTTCCACGATATATTTTCTTACTTACAACTGCTTTATTATAAAATAAATCAGGATTACTTCTAGCTATAATGTCCTTTTCCTAAAAAAAATATATGATGACTTGAATTATAAATTGATTTAATAGGTATATATATATGATTTTAAAACTGTGGCTAGCTAGGTAATAAAATGAGAAATCAATAGTATCATTGGTAACTCACAGCTTCTGCGTAAGCTGTCATACAAAGTTGTAAGGTGTTTGGATTTTGTGCTACTGTGAAAAAGGAAGACAGGTACGCATTTCCTAGAATTGCCCATGAGATACCATCTGCCTTATCTAGGTTTACAGCTTCCTGAGCATATTGAACACCTTGTTGAATATTTTTTATTCGTTGTTCAAAACTCGATGTTGGCTCTTGTCTAAGTACCATGGACAAATTCCGTAAGGACACTTTGTTCTTTCCCTAAAAGTAATTTTTCCAATAATAAGCATTTATACATAGAAGATGTTAAACTAACAGTTGATCTTACATGCGGCAAAGCACCAACAAAACAATTCTTTGCTTGCTGAATATCATCGTTTTTCCAATAACACTCTCCTAATTCATTCCAGGCCTCCGTTAATTTTGGCTCTAATTTTACCGCCTTGCTCAATAGTTCCTCTGCTTGTGGAATAAAGTGGCTCATGACATTCAGCGCTTTTCCCTTTAAGTAGTAGTATTTGGCTCTCGAACCGTCGATCTCATAGCCATTACATTCGTCAAATTTACACAGCGTATCTTTCATCTCTTTCTCCACCGCACTATCCTTTTTGATAGCATCTTCGATAGAATGATTCTCGAAATAATGATCCCGAAATAAGTATAAAGACTTCACTCTCTCCTGAAAATAACACACAAATAGAACATTCTCGGATCAATGAAATCGGTGAGCCCAGAGTTCGCACACGTGCGTACGAAATATTTGCGAAACTCGGGAACTTCCATACCGTTAAAGCAACGATCGGATCTTCTTTAACCGCATTTGAACATTTCGCCCCAGCAACTACTTTATCATCTATTATCGCAGACATTTTAGGCAGAACGTTAACGTACAACGTAGCGCCTTATTGTGCGTTAGATGTACACGGATATAACTATAACCGCTCGTATAATTAAACGACGTCCTTCGGCTCAAAGCTCCGTTAAATCCGAATCCCCTGTCATCGGCGAGCTGTCAAAATATTCCGAATTCTGTAACACGCACGTAGGTTATGTATTCAAATCGGGATGCAAAGGTGAAAACAAGGCGACCATGCAAAGCACGTATGGGCGGAGCTTTGTCTATTCCACCAATCGGACGTACCGTCTTCCGGATGCCCGACCAATTGCAAGCTCTCCACTTACCCGAAGTTCCTCGAAAGTTATCGACGGTCGTTCGTCCACGTTCGTGGGTTACAAACCCGCCCGCAGTCGTAGTACGGTACGTCGTACCGGCGGCGCCACGTAGTAAGGGAAACGCGGGGGGGGATATGACCGCCGTCTACGTAAATCGTTCAGTCGGTGGTAGAAGCTTCCCCAGAAGGTTGCATCCTTCCGAGATCGCCATTTTATGTGTTTGGCTCTGACACTGAGACGGAGGGTGCGTGCGGTAAAATTTCCAAAGCGTGGGGTCATTTGCAAGATGTTACCGAAATACTTTGCACCCGACATGTACAAGTAACGACGGGCGTCGGAGTGAGTGATCGGGCAGCGAGGGCTCGGGCCGAAATGGTGTAGTGAGAACTGTGCGTGAGTGTGTTTTCATCGTATAGTGCGTCGCACTGGCTTTTCACCGTTGTCACCGTCTGTTAATATCTGTGCCATTCGGGAAATCAGTGTTGGGTAAAACCACGGACGGCCTCTGGATTCCTCGTGACAACCTTCGCCTCTGTTTACGATGAGTTCGCGCAACATACCCTCAGACAAGGTAAGCGCTTGTCACTTGGTCTAATATGTCTACCGCACCCTTCCGCCTCCTCTTCCTCCATCCTTTATCCTTTTCGTCCTGGCGGTCCCGACTCGGATTCTTTGCCGCTCGATATTCCTCGCGGTGCCCCAATTCGATTTTTACGCAACTCTTCCGCGGTCTCTTGCTGTCAGAAAATCGAAGTTTGCCCGTAGATAATTGACGGATGATACGTTCCCCGGGGAATGTGCTATGCTTCGATAGAGAACTATGGAGCATCGTCAGGATCGCGGAAAGGGGAGATTATAGGCCGCCTCGTATCGTGGCACTCGTCACGCTTTTCCTCGTCCGAGCGACTACGATTAAGCTCGGCATCCTTAACCGCCAAAACGACGACGTGTGTTCCGAGTTCGAGCAGACCATTAAGCAAGCCCGCCAAGAAAAATATTATCCCCACCCCCTTCCGCGTCTCGCTGCTCTAAAAACACACCTTCCGTAACAAAACGCGAATTTCTAATGCGGCCGTATCGTGGTTTACGAAGAAGAAAGTCACGATCGAAAGTTTCACTTTGTAACCGTACTTTCGATAACACACTTTCGTGCGCGACGTTTTCTTCTGCGGTGGTGCGTATGTAAATTACGAATTTTATTTTGACGAGCGTTTTATCGGTAATCGCTCGCCCTTGTCCGCGAATCGCGCGAGGTCGCGAGTTCGCGGCTGGTTTTGGCTCGCGAATTTTCAGGTGAGAGCTGCAGTGCTGTGGTGAATAGAAGCTCAGTTTTCTACGTGGAAGATCCATGTTAAAACACTGCTCATCACTGACGGACAATTTTCCATGCGATGCATATATACTGTAATTCTGATGGTTCGGAATCTAAGTTTAAGCCCCCAACTACGATCCATTCCAACGGAAAACCATAAACATATACGACGCGATATTCGCATAACAATCGCATGTGATAACACATATATGCGCCTTTCGTGTATACCGATGGAGCAATTTTGCTCTCCTTTGCAGCAAAAAGATTGCATAACTGGTGAAATGACTTTAGCTGTCGGTACCAGAAAATGAACGAAAAAAATGATCAAAGTATTCGTTCGAGTAAATCTATCATAATGTGAACGTAGTATAGAGCTCCTTCGGAACCCGCTCCTATCCGCTTACGAGTTGCGTTTTTCCGAAATCGATCGTTGGGTGAAATCAAACGCGAGCACCCGATCGGCTTTGCGGCCCTTCTGTCCTCCCTTTGGCCTTCCCTTTACCCTTGCCCTACGCCCTTTTCCCTTGTGTAAGTGAACGAGCCGACCGCGGGTAGATAACATAAGCAGGAGTATACGCGTACCGACCTACTTTGCTAAAAATATCTCTCATCTTAAAATCAACAACCTTGATAGATTAGCGGACAGATGCGAATACCAAGGATACCAGAAAGTATCCTCGTTTTTACGCTGAACTACGTTAAGGAAAGAATCTAAACTAATTTCTCTGAACTACATTACGATAAGACTTTGAACCGATTCAAATTACGCTTCTCGCTTTTTACCATAAAGTTCGATGTTAGGGATAATCGGGCTAATTGGTTATGTCGATACTGCGATTCGCTTTTTCTGACCGTCCATCAAGCGCAATCCTTGGATTGCACTCCGGGAGCAAGAAAAGCGCGACGTGGAAATTGCATCTTCTCGATGATGAGGACAAACGTCCGAGGAGAAGAACGATAACGGTATTTTTCGGATTAATTCTATCCCGAAGTCTACGAAAAGTCATCAATTCGAAGCCTTCGCCGAAGGCAGGAAGCTTTTTATCGTTTGACGGATGTAGCGACACCGAGATTCTTTTATTGTATATGGCCACTTTATATCGTTTTCCTCGGAAAAAGACATCGTTGGATGTGCTCGTCCCAAATACGTTAAGTTTTTCGATGATTCGCGCGCACCGAATTTTGCAACGTGCAAGTATACTTTCGGCTTATTTTTTGTTTGCTCGTTTGTTTGATGCTGTCTGAGCGCAGGCTCCATCCGTAACGTCTTTGCACGGTTTTTACTAAGTCACACGCGTAAACATCGCGTGTTTGTATTCGTGTCGTAAACGACAGTACCAGACGGATTTCAGTAGAGATCATATCCTTAGCCCTAGAGGCTTAACGCATTTTATCAACATCGAAAAGTGACGGATTACGCGCTTGCATTTTGTGGTCGCGATAAGCCAAAGACAATAACGATTTTATCGTAGCATCTGCGCATTATTCCACTCGTTTAGATAGACACGAGTAATTACTCGAAAATTATCAGATGCGAGATTCTTATCTACCCTGCAACATCGGTGAAAATTTGGCTCCAATCTTGAGAGTTCGTGTTTCACACGCCTATCTGCAACGAATTTTTTGAATATTTTTCATCTCATATTCCGCTACTCCTCTATGAATTCCTCGAATACATTGTTTATAAACATATCCGAAATTTGATATATCTCCTCATTGATACTTTATAAATTTAAGCTTAACCGTATTAATCGCGCTACTTTTATAACATAATTACTCCTGGAAGGTACCAGAAATATTGAGCAATACGGAGTAGTAAATAAATACACCTTTCGCGGTGAAAAATCAGCTAATTCCGATGTCTTCATCGCTCAGAACAATGGATCCTGCAGCACAATGCAACAATAACCCGAAGATAAATAAAGCCAGATTAGTACTCCCGGTTGTAGAGTAGATATCTCAATTTCCGAGAAACATCGTAGACCCTTAATTGTAGGCCGCTATACAAATAATCCTGTTATTCCCCTCAAGAATCTATGCAATCCCATTTCTCGATTCCTATTTATTTGTCCCGCGCTTCTTTCCCCCCCCCCCTTTTTTTTTGTTTCGTAGAAGTCATTTAAGTAAAAGCGCGGCGGTATAGAGCCCAGGTCCGGTGGCACAGAAGATTCCTTGCTTTCAACGCTTTACCCTCGTTTTATGCTCCTTCGTCTTACAGCTATTTTTGCGCTTTGCCGTGCAAGCACGCCCCCCGCCTCCCCGAAAAGTTAATGTACTTCGATGCAATCTCGCGGTGCACTTAAACGGTAGTTCAAATTACTCTCCCCGAGCTTGTTCTTTAATTCGCTGATGTTACATTAATAACGAGATATGATTGTAAGTAGCGATTGTAACGCTGTACGCATTCGTTGCGGATGTAGGAAATATCACAGCCGCTCGCAGGTTGCGAGGGTAGAGAAGGAAGTCGCGAGGCTACACGATCCTCGTACACACAACTCTTTTTTTTCTTACACGATTTTAAGGTGACACGGGCGGAGCAAAAAATTACCGTCCTTTCTTTCACGGTTTATTTTCTTTAACGAAAAAAAAAACTGAAGAGGGCCTTTTCTCGATGGCGTCACCTCGAAATTGTACCAGGAAAATCGTGTGAAAAAGTTAGTACGCTCTTTTGGCGGAGAGAAATTAAAAAAATTTTTTTCGACGGCAACGGCTGTCATTTTTCACCTAATAGCTACCGTTTAAGCCATTTGCATCCATAAGCAGAATAATTCGTGCATAATAAAACTAGGTTGTAACCAACCATAAAATATTCCGCGACGATGTTCACTTATCACGGACCACCGAATAATACGTCCGGAATTTTAAAGTTGACCACGGATTTAGAGCTCTAATGGAAGTGGATTAAGGTGAATTTCGCAACACCAGAGCTACACAGTGTGCATATAGCATGGAAAATCGTTCATCGGCCATTGGCGGGATTCGAATTCGGATCTTTCGCGTGTAAGTTCGAGCCTCTGTCCGCTGCACCACCGTTGAGAGACCTTTCGAGTTCCTAGAAGTAAAAAGCCAGGTCGCCGCAGTATTAGCCAGAAGCGGATCAAGGCGATCTTGTCAAATGCACATTGATTTTCCACGTCGACCCGCATTTTTTCCCGGTCTCGAATGTCGGTCAGGCCCGATGCATCCTCGAGGACGATTGATCCGATCCTCGATGGCTTCCACCGTGCAACCATGCGGGCTCACTTGGGCAACAAACTGGCCGCGTCAAATCGTGCATCGTCGAATCATTTGCTAGTTCTCCTCTCCGAATTATTCGTCCGTCTGGCTTGCACGAGGACTGGCTCGTGTCAATGTCTCTCGAAAACTGGTGCTTCCCAGTCCTGTCGGTTGTCATCCAGCCGCTCATTTGCCGAATCGATCAACTTCGTAAAACAAAAGGTAGAGAAAATTGATGCGGCCGATATTGATAGGCTCGCTCGTCGAATATATGTATCTCCGCGCGAAAAGATTAATTAGAATAATAACTGTCTTATTCGGTCCTTCGAAGTTGATTTAAAGACGCTTATCGTATCTTTAAAAAATGACGAGCTCGACAATGTCCTCAATGCTACATCGACAAAATTATGAAGCTCGTAATTTCCGAAGGTACGATAAATAGCTTTAAAAGATCAATTATCCGAGTTTTGACGAGCGTTCGAATTACATTTTCTCGGCGATTTACTATTTAATATGGAATTAATCTTATCGAGGCTGAAGAAAATCGATTATTATTCGAGGGTTATAAACATTAATGTCACTTCTCGATATCGAGACTAATTATTGCTGAAATTTATTTCAAATATTAAAAGCGAAGCATTGACGAGTTTAATAAGTGCTTAACTCTGAAAATTCTCGAAGTGGAGTTAATTGCTTCGGACCGTGAATGGCTCAATTCTCGGTCTGCGCAAAGACGTCAGCTCGATTATCAAAGGCCTCAGTTGTACCCACGCGTCGACGAAATGTAATAGATCGATGATTTTCATTCGAGAAATTACATTCGTCCGGCTACTCGCTCATTCGATTCCGTCAGAATCCTCTGAGGTCGCTTAGAAATTGACGCTTAAACGCAGACTAACCGGGGCAGCCTCCAATAGCCAGTTACAGAAAAGTACGAGCGACATCGGAAACACAATAGGCGTAAATAAATTCGCTCGTGTATCGAGTCTGGCGAGAAATATCGCGGATGCATGCGGCTATTAAGTGACTCAGGATCAAGGCAAACGAGACGAGCAATGCGATACGGTGCGCCACAAAAAAACAAATAGTTACACCGGTTTTTTTGGCCTTAGAAAATTTTGTAAATACCGATGGATGAATAACGATCGGCAGAAAAACTCTTCTGGCATACGTAATGGATGCCGTTTTTTTCCCAACCGCTTCATATTTATCAACTTCGTCCGACTGTCCACATCGACTCGCGTTGCTTGTACGTACTCGCTGGAAGAAAAACGAGGCTGTTTTATAATGAATAGTATTATACGCATAACACGGCCGTTTGAAAAAGTGCGCGCAAGATCGACTCACGTTTATGACCACCAGGAGGGAAAGGTTCCTAAATATAATTCCTTATTTAAACTTTGACAATAGTACGGTATCCCGTTGCTCGAAAGGTTTACATAATAATATTACTTAATCGCTTACATCGCGGACAACCACGACTCTTACCCTCTTTCCCTCGAACACACTTTGGACCCTTTCGCACTTACGAACACTCGTCTCGTAACCATTTCTCCGTTCTATTTTAAATCCCTCCTTCCTTCGCTTCGGGGTACCAAGTGTCGTGTTTACACGCATACTATGCGGGCCCCGTTAATGAACGTGTTTCTATATCAAGCAGGTAGTTTTACGTGTGCCGCAGCGCGTCGAGGCATGACCTTGTTTTTATCCGAACGAAAAAAAAAACAGGAATCTCCGTTGTCATCTCTGGAATTATGTGTTTTGAAAGCTTGCATAAAGATCGTCCGCGCTGTGCTCGGGAAAAATACGGTACTAGCTTGAAAGAACGCAGAGCCGCGACGTCACTTTTGGATTTTGCCGACATTCCACTTCGTGGATGTAATAGCCGATATATGTAAATTCCTACGGTAAACTGGGTATATTCTTCCCTCTCCCTTGCCCTCGATTATTAATAAATTGTTTCGCGTGGCCCAGCGAGCATTGCTTTCCGGATGGCTGGATCGTTGTAAATTAAGGATTTGATTTGCGATCGGCCACGTTCAAGCTCTATTTGGGAGCTCTCCTCGAGGCTTCTTTCTTTGAATCTATGTGTGTTCCTATATTTCGAGGAACGCGCTCGGCAGTCTTACAAACGAGAATGTAAATTTAATTAGCGATCTTTTGCATCGTGCTAATAATAATAATAATAATAATATCAATATTATTATTATAAATATCAAATTAATTCGCCACTGGTCTGTGGAGATTATTAATTTGACGTTAATAATTTTTCGTACGTAGCAAAAAAAAATTCGGGCTATCGGGTAGCTGGACCGGGAATTCTTTCCATAAAGTTATATATACAGAACGTTTTTTCGTTAGTTCTCAAGTATTTTGTATTCACCATCGATATCTAATTTAATCGCGTATAACTTTACATTAATAAACTTTGACGAGGGCCCTCGAATAGAGTCGAAAAGCCGTTAATGCCGAATAAAGTTTTTAATTTACGATGATCCTTCGGAGAACCGATATTCGCTGGACCATAGGAAGCTATTTGTTAAATTCCTGCGAGTTACCTCCTGCGAAATTTGCGATACGTTAAGCACATATTGCCAGAGTACATTCGGCCGATTGCATCAGGATCGGTTGCATACATTTATCTCACGATTGCACGTTCGATTCGTTGGCCCTGCAATCTACGCGAATGACGGTTAGACCAATGCGCCGTTACTCGCCGATAATTCGGGATCGTTTTCAAATATTACGCGACAAAAGGGGGATAATGATGGTTGCACGCCTTTGTAGAGCCGCCCAGAATTTCCGGAAAGGAAACGTAACGGAATCGACGTCAAAGCTGCGTTTCGTACTGGAACAATCGGCCAGCCGCGGGTTAATCGACAATGTTACAACAAACGCCCTACGCTTATGCCTAATACGGAAATTAACGATAAATATGAACACGCGGTAAACGCGCACCTTCGATGGAAAGATCGATATTTCATTTGATGCAAACGGTCCCATGAATTCTATAAACCATTAAAAGAGACTAGATTGTAATTTCTGATGCTCAAAGTGACAACAACGCTAACCTTCGATCTCGATAGGTTTTTACGCACTCCAATGAAGATACAAGAAGTATTAGAACGAGTCATAAGTAATTTCCGTCACCGGGAACAAACTGATATGTAAAAACGGAAATTATACGTGACTCAGTCCAGTGTTTAGACGTCATCGGTTTGTCACGGTACTCATTTCGACGCATTACAAAACGACTCGCGGCCGCCCTGCTAAAATCCTGAGCAGTACCACGCTCTTCGATGCGGGCTTTAATTATTCGGCATAGCAAAATATCCGATAGCGAGGCTCGAAAAGGGGATCGCGAGGAGGATCTATCGTCTCGCGAATCTCCGGGAAACGGTAACTGTAACGGGCGGGTAAAGGAGAGGATGGCGAAGGAGGAAGGAGGAAGGAGGAAGGAGGCGAGGAGGGGCGGAGAGGCGGAGGGGGGGAGGAGGTAGGAGAGAAAGGCAGACGAACGGACCAGACAAAGACTCCGCGCCTGACGTCAGCACTAAGATGCAACGATGGATATTCTTACTTGTCGAATATTTATCGAGGCCTCTTCCCGGAATACGAAAAATATACTTAACGGAAGGCAGGATGGTTCGAGTATTCTTACAGCACCGTCGACAGGCCCGTCGCCGGCTTATCCGTGCTCTACGATCTAGCAACGCACGGGGCGAACGCGTTATTTAAAATTAATGACGAACTTGCACACGGACATATCCATATTTGAAAGTCAACTTCGAAACTACGGCGGCAAGTGCGAAAAATGTTTCCAAGTCGTTACCGCGGAGCGCGTAAACTTCCAGGTGTTTTTATACGTTCGGTGGGCGTAAAGTGTTCGACGTGATTTAACTTCGTTCATACATACATACATGGAGGTTTGCATTGACGATCGAAATACGGTCGCGCGTGAAACGGACTGTGGGCGGAAGAACGTGGGGAATATGATTCTTTTGAATTCTGTCCGCCAGTCGCGTGGACTTTGGCGTGCGCGATGATATTCGAGGGTTTCGGCAGACCTCATTAGTAGGTTTACTCTGATTCTGTTTCTGCAACAAAGCGAGTGGCCCATCCTGGCGGTTTAACCATCTTATTGTCACTGCTCCGCGGTAATTTTTTATACGCTTTCGCAACAGTACCTGACCGCGCTCAAAGAGAAAGTGTATGGGCTACTTGTGCTATTCTCGTGAAATTCGCGATTCTCGCCCGGCCGACGATATTCGATTGCAGCATCGTAACGAGTGGCGCTCGAGTGCGGATTCGGACAGGAAATAATTAATGAAAAAACTCTTTGTAGATTTCAGGACGGGCGGAGAAAAACGCGATGGCTATCGACAGTTTGGGGATTGATTGTGAAAAATCTGCGTGCGGGAAAAAAAAACGCCCGGATGTACGGTACTTTTATGTAAAAAACCTCTTGCGCGAATAACACGAGAGGCGTACGTGTACGCGCACCATCTCTCGATCAACGTCGATACATATGTAGTGGAGTGTTTTGAAACGATTTTGCATCGTCTAAATCGATGGATTTCCGCCGCGATACCGCGATTTTCTTTCCGCCAGCGAATACTGGCCGCAAGGAAATTGAGCGGCCTTTGTTCCAAGAGTAACGAGAGCCTGTTGCAACGTAGCGGGCATGAAAATGATTGCCCAACGAGAATACAATTATCGCAATGGCTGAGACGTAGCATGGCCAGACAAACATTTGTTGTTACGAAAACAAAGCGTCCGCATCGCGCGTTATAGCCCAAGATGCTCGATCGAACATCCCTACGGATTTACGATATTTTCGCATTTACCCGTTCCTCCGAAAATACGTTAATCTCAAAACAAGATTTTCCTAATTTTCCCCGAAGGCCCGATTTATAGCGCCGATAACAAAACGCAGCGATAAACGAAATGTTATTTACTATAATCCCTGTAAAATATTACGCTTCTCCAGGTTTTTGTCGGATACTCGTGAAACCCGGTTCTTTGTGGACTTAGTGTATCACGATATAAATATTTTCAACGCGCACACAGGGATTAAGGCTTCACCCAATTTTTATCCTGCGAAATGTGGATACTACTTCAGACGCTGCACTGACAAGTACGCACGGCTCGGAATTATGAAAAAATGGGACAAGAATAAAAGGATTAGAGTCGGGCGAGGAGTGGATGAAGGTAATACCGAGAAAGCCTGTACTTCTAACGCTTCTAACGTGACACGTGATACGTACGTGCGCCTATTGGGAGTCTTATGCAGGGCATCAATCTTATATAATAAAGTACCTAAGAGCATACGGGGAAATCTCGTTTATCATAACCACCGACGAGCGATCCTTCGTTCGCCGCAACGGTTTTTTTTTCTCTCTCTAATTCGATATTTCCCAAAAAAGTTCAATCAACGGAAACGGGCAAATGCGCGCAGTCCAAATACCAATTTCCGTCCGGGGAAGAAAAATGAGGAAAAAAAAGGGGGGGGGGTACATCGACGAGATCGTGTCGAATACGCGGACAATACAATTAGTGTAATGAAATATACCGTGATAATACGTACGACTATTATTGCTGCAGATGTATAACGCGGAGATAAACCTTTTATGCGTGCAACAATGCATAAATGGACAATTACGATTTGTATCTGAATACACGCGCCCGGTGTATAACGCGCTAATTTATTCTTTGATCGTGCCTCCCTTTGGCGCGGCTCACGATAATTTGCATGACATCGCGTATCTTTATTCGGCACGACGACTATATACGAGCGCAGCGCGGCTTATGCTCGAACCGAACGGTCGATGGGGAGCCTCGCCGGCGGTCGTGTCGAAAACCTAATGTAATTTCGGCCGTCACTATTTCCTGGCGTCCTTCGATCCATTACCGCATACCAGGCCATTCGTTTCCGCAATTATTGAACGACGAAATTACGCCAGTGGTTCGCATCGCGCGTATTGCGGACACTTTTCCTCCGTATAGCGGAGCTGCAAAACCGCCAAATGATACGTCCGCGAGGATGCCGTTGGACTCAGGAGCGCGAGCATTGTTAATCGGGTGACATCTACCAAGATAAGTAGATGCCAGGCAACGTCAATTGGCGAGGAACATTATACACGCTTGCATTAAACGTGAGACAGGAAGCGGCATGAATGACTCACTGCTCGGCCCGTTCCACGGTCTTCCCATCTGTGCACCGTGCATCTTTTACCATCGCCAAATGTAGCTCCGCGTATCTCCTGCTGAATTATAACGCCGTAATTCCCTGTACGAATTTTCAATGGCGCGTACGAACGTCATCGGAGAGCGCAAAGTTTTCCCATTGATTCGATTATCAGCTGGCGCATCGATGTTCTTCGTTTACGCACGTTTTACGGGTAATCGTGGTGTAAATCACCGAGGACACTCTCCGCGGGGCTATCTTTATGCACGGTGATGCACTACTATCTGTATTTCATATTCGGTTTAACCTGGATCCCGTCCAACGAATAATTCTCCCAAAGCTCTTTTGTATTCTTCGAATTCGCCCGGAGAAATTTACGATACCCGAAATGATTCCAAATATCGAGCGGGGGGTTGAATAAAATTGGCCGGAATCACGGAGTCGCGATGATGTCCGCCAAAAATTGGCCTCGGAGGCCTAAAATAAGAGAGGAACGAAAGTGGAAGGTATCAATCGGCGGAGATAATGCTTCGGGATGGAATCGGATTAACCTCCAACGGTATTTATAGAGAGCCGATCACGCGTACTCGGAGTACCGTTCACGTGTACCGTAACACCGTTGTTACATTATAGTAAGTAGTCCACGGAGTCCCGCCCTCGGCCTACGCAAAACTTCCTCGGAACTCCTAAGCTCTCGATCGCCATTCACGCTTACCTAATGCCAACGACGAAAATCCATTTGCTTTGAGCCCGGCGAATCGCGAGCCCCGCTCCTTCGCGGCCTCCTCGTTAAAATCGTATCTCGAACGTCCCTCGGAGGATTTTGCCTCAAGGATATCGGTGGCGAGACGGGAAAGCCCTGGAGGAGGATATCGTGTTAACCCTTTGTAAACCACATTCTATTTATGCCATCGTAGTCCGACCGTACTTTGATCTTGGTAAGTGTACAATCTTATAATGCGAGAAGTGGGATTCGTATCTGTAAGAGGAGATCGCTTGGTAACCGTAGGACGCGCTCTTTTTCTATCCTCGAGATAAAAATCCTGGTCCTTCGTATCCTCGATATCCGGGTGGAAACAATAGCCGATCGAGAGCAAAACGCGCAAATGGAGGTTTGTTTGAAAATCATCGTGAGACGTAACAGACGTTTGGTGCGCCGCTACGAAGAATTCGCGGAGCGGAATATAATCATCCGGGCACAGCTCGAACGTTCAAATCCACAGCCTCGAAAGGCACTAAACGATCCGCGAGGCGTCCGCCAAGCCGCTCGTCCATCGCGATGGTTTATTCTCGCGGGACATCGCAATAATACCGATTGTCTGGATACCGATATGTACTCACATCACGGTAGCTTGTATTCACGGCACGCTTTGCGATTCAAATTCGTTAGACTAATGGGCCGACGTGTCGGCGAACCTCGCTCAATTTCGTGGCGTAACGACTAAAAGTTGCCCTCCCCGTGCTCCGTGCATGGAAAACCGCGCTACGTAACCAGGAACGAACGTGAACCTGGCCAATTTACTACCCGTATCTAGGCGCGCGAACAAAGTTGCCGGCATCCAGAAATGATAAAGCGACGAAGCATTTGGAGCGACGATGTTGCACGAACTTCGAGATAATAATTATCTGATAGACGTTAGACGAGTTTCCTGTATTTCGCTTAAGAGCAGTTTCACTGTGGATGTACGGTAGCGCACGGTTGCTCGGTATTTATATCTGTCCTCTAATTCAGTCCCGCGAAAAGCCTTATTTATGTACAAAAAAGAATTGATATTTAAATAATTATACATAAAATCGAGGGGAGTAATATAAAATTAATACGAGATACTTTGGCATCTGAAGAAATATCAGGATCTTTGAAAGTACAGCGGAGTGAGAATCGACGATAAACCGGGTAACGTGGAGTCAAAGTGTTATAAAGTCTTAATTCCGTCCGAAACTGTGGCTTGACGGCACACGAATCCGTATATCCGCTTATTCAAAAATAGAAACGTAAAATTCTATTTCAGCGCGTCGAAATGATTTTATCCTACGCGCACGGTACGGCGCGCTGTACTCTATATTTCATTTCAATTCGTAGCGAGTAGTAAGGACAGTTTAACGCTTGGCACTTTGTCAATGGCTCGTTACTCGTTATTTGCTAAAGTCGTAATTGGAGTGCTTCCAAGGTCAAGGCGTCTCCGAACCGTAACCGAGGCTTTTTACGAATTTTCGTAACGCCGAGACGTTTCGCAGCTCTCCGCTCGCGCACTGGAATACGCGATTATCGTGTTCCGACTTTCACCGAGAGATTTCAGATTCTCACTCCTCGTTACGCAACGCCAAAGTCCCTTAGCCATCGGGTCGCTTCCGCGGCCACTTTTTCGTCCCCGCTTTGTACCTCCAATTCCGTAAGGCCGTGCGCCGATCTAACGTCTCGGATCATTAAATAAACATTCGAGCTAACAATGGGCCGTCATTATCGAATTTAACGCCAAGCCCGTGGCGGACATAAATTATGCGCATAACTACAAGGCTCCTCTCTTCGTGGATATTCTTTTCTGAATATTGAGCGGCATAATGGGGACGGTGGAAGGACATCCCCAGGGGGGTCTCTAAGGAAATTCAAAGGTCGTGAAAAAAAAAGGAGGAGGAAAGGGAAAAAGGACGCGTAGAAGGTAGCCACCGTCCGGAAGGGAGGAAGAATGGAATAGCAGGTCGGTGGATGCCCGGAGCATTAACGAAGAAAGCTTTCCGGGCCAACGGTTAAGTTAGAAGGAATTTATGGCCGCGCCGAATCAGACGTAAAACACCCACCGGCGAAAAGAGGAAATCAATTCCATGGGGGAGGGGGAGGGAGAGAGGTGGCCTTCGACTCGTTCTCGTTCGACCGGAAGTCGCAAATCCGGCGCTTGCCGCAGGCGAAAATTTCTCAGCCCCCCCCTCCCCCCGTGCCCCCGCCAGGCTATTTGTTAAAGTCACCGCCTGTAGGGAAAAAGGCCACCTCGGAATTTCTTGGACCTGCACCAGGCCGCGTTAATAAAACCGCGTTAACACATTGTGCACGGCTCTCTGCTCGCTCAACGTGCTTCCAGGGACTGCGCGTTTCTGCCTCTGATGTGTGCTGCTTCGAATTACCAGAAAGCCTACATAGCGGAACGAGGCGTGTATATATATATACTGTGTAATTTGTCATAATCTTTTGTCATTGGCTAACGCGAGGCTTCGTTACCTTGGCAACGTAACAAAGAGTTCGAATTATTTTTAATTCCCCGAGTGGTCGATACGCGCATAGGAGAAACCATTAAAACGAGATACCTCGTAATCTCACTTCGGCGTTTGGCTCGCTACGTAGGAGATGTTTCGTGACCCGTACGCAGTGCCTCGATGCACGAGCGGCGGTGGTGTAGTGGATAGAGGTTTAGACTTCTACGCGGAAGATCCGAGTTCGATGCACGATCGTCGGCCATCGACAATTTTCGATGTGATACGTATACCCTGCTTCTGGTGATTCGAAATCCATCTTATCAACAAGTTCTAAGCTAGGAATTATCTTAGCGATTGGCGCTAAAAATTGATCAAAGAAGAAGGAAAGTAAATCCGTCCTTTAGAGATTCGGCGCACCGAGGCGAAATTAGTATCGACGCGTTGCCGTAGTTATGGACGAACGATGTAAAATTTAATTCGTTGGCGAGTGACCTACTTGGGCGATGGGAACGAGAAAAACTTAACGAATTCGGGTAAGCGCCGCGGCTAATTCGGCGCTCATCAGGCTCGCGAGTTACTACCTCTCGATAGCGCCGCATCTCCTTGAACAGAAACTCACCATTTGCCCTTAATGGAAAATTTCTGAAACTCGCATTTCCAGTGAGCCGTCGTAATGACCGATGAGAGAAAAGGTATTCTCCCAGAAAGAAAATGCGTTTCGTGACGAACCCTTTTTGCGTCTCTTCGCATTGATTCACGATGCAAAGGTAGGGGGGTACTCCTCTCGCGATAAAATGCGTCGGAGAAACAATTACGCGAGTCTACAGGCGAGTGAGTCACAAATCGGTAGCAACAAAGGATCAGTGATTTTTAGCCCGTTGTTTTAAGCGATAACGCCGCTGGGTGTTGGCATCGGGCAAATTTCTCCCGATACACTTATCTTGTGGAAAGGATTTACAGGATAGTCGGCTGGTCGAGTTGGGGGACGGGACTGGTCACGCGTGCATTGCGACCCCAGCGAAAATGCCAACGAGAAATCGCAAATCCGTGAAATTCCCTTGCTTGCAGCTTCGACGACATCGACGGGGATCGCCGCACTTGCAAATAGGGACCGTGCCAAGCCGAGCGTGAAGATAATCGTTTTTCCGTTAGGGACGGCCGTGGGTTCTCTTCCGGCATGTCGCTCCGACATATACACACATACATGCAAGCGATATATATACATATACACACATATATATTTTATATATATATATATATATGTATATGTACACTTACATATGTACATATAGATACATACGGCCATTCCAAAAAATAAGCGTTAAGCCGCATCCGCGGCATAGATATTCAGGGAATTTTTATTCAACCGTTATTGATCCTTTTCGGCCAGTGGTCCGCACACGTCAAGTCACCCCTGATACGCTCATCGTGGGACTTACGAGTGCACGTTCATTCGATTCCTGTTATACCAGGCAAACGGATGAAAAAGTTAGGTTTCGAATTTCTTCCCTAACGAGCGACCGGGAAAAACCATCGGAGGAAATGTACCGCAACTATTTTTCCGACCGTACCGCATGATATTTTGTACGTTGAACATTGATCCTGAACCGACTTCTACGTAACAATTCGTAAACACTTTTTACTTGAAAATATCCCGCCTAGTTTTTTATCGCAAGTTTTACGATATTTTCCAACAATGCTTGGGCAAAATAGCCATTTAATTTGGACGGTTATTTAAAGCGGACTGACATTGTTATCCGATGATTATGATGGTGTATTTGCAGTTTTGATAATTATTGCTATATTTATTATATTTATCGTTCAGCACTGATATTTACCCGGCGATTTCGAAATATAATTATGTTTTCCGGATAAATAATTAAAGTAACATTACGGTGCCTATTATTTTAATTTTCGATGATGGTACCGAGGCGTATTTATTAAATTTTATCGAAGCGGCTGCCTAGGTTTTATTGTATTCTCTTACACAGCGCCTATATACGTTATGCGAACACCTACCGGGCTGTACACTAATACTTCCGAGGTTAATTGCATGCCAGGGGCTAAAAATAACGGAAATAGATCGATCACTTGCGCCTTAAAGTGATGCGTTGTTCGAGTTGGTAAAGTGCTTCGTCTTGTACTCAAATGTTCGCTTCGAACGAAGAAGGAATAGCTCGGTGCTCTTTTGCTCTAATAATGGACACATTAGAACCTACGATACTCGCCTTTAGCCACGTCTAAGAAAATATGAGAATTTCTTCTCGAAACTCGAGGTTCCTTCGATATCTCCGTAGATACAAATAAAACTGTTATGTATCGTGGAGTACAGCTCGGTTCTTTCCAAGGTTTAGATAACCCGTTTCTTTTATATAAATATATCGATAAAGCAAGTGTTCCTTTGTATTCTTTATCGGAAAATATTCCTCGAGAGAGAGAGAGAGTGCAACGAAAAATGACGAGCCTTCCTCGCAAATTCAACGTGGTGTAATGCCACTTACACCATGTCCGAGTGCTAATGCAACGCGAAAACCTCGGGAGATCTAATCGGCGTATTTGATTACATCGGCGGACCACAAGTTGCTCTTAATTACCAGCGGGTCCATTGCAAAAGTGTATGCACACACGGGCAGACGGTGCAAAAACCTGGCTTTACGCCTATTTACACTCCGAATCGCGTCTAGACACGGGCCTTTCTGTTTGCTTACACGTAGATTAGGTGTTTTGTTGCACAAAGTATCCGCGATGTGAAAGAAACGTATGCGCCCCAAGGTTACGCGCACTCGCGTATCCCTCGAGACTCTTATCTTTTATCGCGCGTCTCAATGTCAGTCCGCTGTCGATATCCTTGAATCTGCGTATCGGACAACAGCTGATCGATTCATCGGTCGATTACACCGATAACGGTGTGTACGCAGGTACGTAATGACTCGTTCCCAGATGTTTCAACCGTCGAGACATAATGCGCTCCGCAGACTTTAAGAAAGGTATTAATATATGACCGGATAAATACAACAAAGCGCATTAGCGCCGTTTACATACCGATTACGCGCGCTGCGCTGTTTTTATTTTGCAGAATTTATTTTGGGCACCGATCGTTCGGCAGTATGGTCGTCGAACGCTTATCTGTTTTTAATAAAAATCGTCCCGATCACGAGACGCGGCGCCTGAAATTTTCGTAAGAATTTATTTGCCGCAATATTTCATGCGATTAACGCAAGCTTTGTTATCTTATAACGCGCAGATAGGATTTAAACTTATATAAAACGATCGTGGGAGACTGTAAATTATCTTAACTGCCCAACTCGATGCAATCCGCCGAGTTAACTTGAATAATTAAGACCGAAGATCCGAGGTGGATTAACGTGATCCTGTAAAGTTTAAATCACTCGAAGATACGTCCTCGTGAACCCTGCATGCGCATTACGACGCATAGATTAGCTGACATTTATCAAAGAATTATTACTGAGTCAAAATGCGAAGACGATATGTTTAATAATTCACGTATAATACGAAGCGTAGCTCTACGCGACTAGGAAATACATTACGATTACAATTCTCTCATCGGAGTTTATTTATTTCCACCAAATCCCAGCATGCTCAATTAGCGTTAACCTCGATTTACAGTTTCGTTAATTTGATCAATTGGTCGGTATATTATTACGCGCCCAGTGTCTGCGACAAGGAGAACACTAATATCCGGTGTATTGAAGTTGGACAATGAGAGTTCCAGATTAAAATAAAAAAAAAAAACAGAGAGAGAGACACCGTAGTCTTTTTGGGAGGAATTTCGTAATTCGTCGAGAAGTTCTTCAGCTCGAATGAAGAGAGGCGCGTCATAACCCGCAGTGGGAAAACCACACGGTCTGGAGAATTTATTCAATTAGCAATCGTCTGGGAATAATTGGCTCATTGCGCGAAGCTCGTCTGGCCCCGCGGATGAAACTTTATGTATCTAAGGTTTTCTCCCGCGCTAATTATCCACGAAGAACTCCGACAAGAAACGGGGATGAGCGAAAGCGGAGCTTTTGTTATTCCCAGGATGGCTTTGATGATCGTCGACAATAACATTCCATCCAATTGCAACTACTTCCACATTGAAGTGGCCCGCTTCAATTACCGGTGGGAGCGCGGAAGTGCTTTCACTTTTCTTATTCATCATCGTTTTATTCTTATAAATACACCGGCGGAAAGAAAAGGTACGGCGGTGCGCGAAGCGTGGATCGAGGCACCTGTCTGCGAGTTTTCCGTATAACGTATTTCTTCGGATATTAAGTAACTCCAAGATCTTGCGTTAACGAGACGGATATTCTTTTTGGATACCATTTTCCTCACCGCTCGTTCTTACGAGACGAACAAATCCAAACGGAAACGTTCTTGAGCGTGCGAAAATCCTTTCGCGATCGTCTTAAAAATCCAGGCCGAACTCGATTCTGTACCACTCCTTGCCACGATATAATCGACGTTAATTCGCTCGAGACGGTACTTAAAAATAAGTCCTCGTTAAAGAACGTCCATTATCTTTCTCTAAACCAAAGAGCCATGCCGCGCACAGCGGTGTATTTTCTCAAAATCGTAGCCAGCGGGGTAAAAAAGTATTTCTTATTCTAAAAATTTATTTTAATTAAATCTTATCTCATTTTAAATATCCTAGTATCATCCTCCGTTAAGACCAACATTCAACGTTCACCCTTCCGCGATGTTTGCGCATATTGTTGAAAATTCGCTACTGTACAGTACACTTTTATTAACGAAAAGAAACAGAGAGAGAGAGAGAAAGAGAGGGGGAGGAGGGCGAAGGGTAGAAAGACAGTTCGTCGTCTTATGCGCAATATCCAGATCCCAAGTACCCACCGGCCTCAATACCCACCCTACACACTCCGAGACTGGCGAGAGCATAATCCGCGGGCAAACTTTGGAGCCGGGGCATCATCGAAACTGACCCTCTCCCGAGGAGTTTATCCTTCCCAAAGAATCTTTCAATATGCTTCCCCGCTCATCGATTTATCTCGAGGTCCTGTATCGCGGCCACGGAGCCGGGGGCCGTCCACACTTTCGAGATCGGTTCCACGTCGGTCGGAATCGATTTACATAAGAATTTGAACGGGGCCGAAATCCCGCCGGAAGAAAAAGGAAAGGGAGAGGAGGCGGCCAGGGGTGAGCGTAGAATCGATACCACTCAAGGAGGTGTCACAGCATGGAGGCACCAGATTCGCCCGACTACTCGATGCTCCTGAAATAGCATACTTTTCTTCATCGATCAGACCTGCATGCGCCCCGCCTGCAGTTAGCCGCCCCTCGAGGAGAAGGCCGAGGGTCGAGGTTAACCAGTTCCTCACCGTTATTCTCTAGAAGGATTAGTCGGATGCCGCGGCTCTTTGGGTGGCCCCTCGTCCTTAGACGATACCGTCCACCGCTCTTCCTTTTTTTTTCTTTTCTTTTTTTTTCTCATCCAACTTCCTACGCTCGTTCGTCATTTCTCGCGCGTTCTTCCACTCGCGCGCCACTTTGACCGCGGCTCCTCTCTCGATTCGCGTATCTCGCGAGCCCCTTATCGGCCCTCGGCGCGCTATCAAAGCCGGCGCCCTCCTTCGTCTTCGCTCCTCGAATCGACGGGGATATTTTTAGCCTCTAATCGGTAATTATCCTGTCCTCACCCTCGTGGAGCCCCGACTGGAAGGTAGGAAGGGGGGCTCGGCCAGCCTACCGATGCTACGCACATGGCGCCTGTTTACGAGAAGTTTCGTGCTAAGTGAAAATTATTGGACCTTAGCCCGAGCTTATTACCGGGGAACTAATTATCCCTGCGGCGCACGCGAGAGCGCTCGATGTTTTATATCTAATTATCTCAATGGAGCGGAGCTCGCTCTTGCGCGGCTCCCATTTCGGAATAATACGGCGCATCGATGTGTTTGGAGGATCGGCCCGTTTTTCGAGGTAATAATCGGCTCGGCCGGGGACCAGGGATTCCGGCTTAGCCAGTTCTTTCCGACTAGTCCTAGGGGAGGAGCCTAATCGCTCCTCCGCAGACTTTACCCGCTTGTTCCATCCTCCGGCTCTATTCCGCCGCGATCGAATCCTTCGAATTCTATCCGTGACCGTGGTTTCTCTTTGGAAAAGGATTCCGGCACGTTCCGTGGGATCAAGGGTTCCGTAGGTCTTCCGCGTAATCGCGGCCCATCTTATCCCTCTCCTTCTCGTCATTAATTTCTTCGACGTGCCCAGCCCCCCTCGCCCTTCCCGCTCCTCTTCCTCCCCTCAAAACGCTCCGCTCGGCTTTCCCGCTTCTCAAAACTCCGAGCCGGCACGGGGCGCTCTCGGCCCTGAGGTGCGATCCAACGGGATTATGATGCGAGGAAGCGAGAGCGCGACGGTATGGCAAATCGTGTAAGGCTTCTTTATCCGGGTAAACTCTGGCGGACGATAAAGCGGGGAGTGGTGGGGGGAGAGGGGGGAGAGGGGGAGCTTTCGAATCTGATGGGAGCTTTCTCAATAACACAGCCGGGCAAACCACGCCGGGATCTGCCTCCGATCTTCTTCGCAACGGCGCTCTTAGCGCGTTAAATATAGGCGAGCCGAGGCGCGGATGCGCTTCGCCAACGAAGCGTATTTCACGTACAGCGGCTGATCGCTTAACGAACATAATCCGCTCAAAGGCGATGTTCGTTAATCGAATTGTGCGTTGATCGATCATCGAGTCCCTCTCTCGGCGGATCATTTTCACGTTGTATCTCGGGCTCTTCGATGCCAGGCTTCGCGCGTTTGCTGCTCGAACGTAAAAATCTTTCGGACTTCTGCGTGGGAGATTCGAGTTCGAATCCTGCCCGTCGCCGATGGTTTTTCCATGTGATATATATAATGGCAATACACACGCGCGCGCACGCATACATACATACATATACATACACGCGCGCGCGTGTGCCTGCGTGCGAGCGTGCATGCGTGTGCGCGTGTTTATATACATATTATATATAGTGGCTGAAAGGTCCAACGCCAAATGACCTTAGCGGTAGGTGCCGAAAATTAACTTAAAGAAAAAAAAAACAAATCTTTGGCAAACGTGATCGTCGATCGAACCGTTCGTCGATCGATTACCCGCTAGACCCGAAATATCCGGCGCGAGGGCGATTTACGGGCTGCTCCTATATCCAGGTAACGCCCAATTCACTTCACGGGCGTTCGGTTGAATCGGCGCGAGGTGTAACTGCGCGACACTGCGACCGAGGGCACCCGTGGGACCGAAAGGTACAACGGTTACCAAGGATTTACATTCATCCCTGCGCATCTTGGCAAACACAATCAGCGCGGAGCTATTGACGTTTCGGAAAAATACGGGCCCCCTCCCTTTTCTTCCCGAGAGTTTCCTCCGTTGCTTTCCGACCGTTACCCGCCTCGCACTCGTGGGGGCGCCGAAGAGGGCCATTCGTTTTCTCCCCTCGCACGTCGGCGCTGGAACCGATTTTCATAAGAGGATTACTTCATCGTGGATCGCGTTAAGATCCTCGTAGCATCAAGAGCGCAGTAATGAACGATATGTTCGCGCTTCTAGCGCCGACTTGGCGCGACTAGGTACGCCCCTTTCGGTAACTTGCTCGAAACGGAATTTACAGCCTCGCGGGACTCGGGACTAATCGGCTTATTTGATCGATCGTCCATTTTTGGCCGCGTCCGCTCGTAATCCGTGTCTATTCTGCGTGGTGCGCGGAAGATCGATGAAGTATATTCGAACGGCTTTTTATCCGAGAAGCTCCGACTCGTGGATCTTGACCGTGTTCGCCGTGGAAGATATTATCGGGGGATATTAATATCGAGGGTATTCGATAAAAGTGTGCGGAACTTGGAGCGAGTCAAAGGTCACTCCGTTGACCGTAGGCTATAAGGTGCTGCGCCTGTTCTGCTTTTTATGCGCCCTTTTACGGTAGCTTCTCGTCAAGGAGAAGCCCCGGTGCATTACCGAGAAGAAACGTAATGGAGTAAGAGCGGTATCTTTCCTCCCGCGCGGCGAACTTATTTTACACCGGCCACAAAGTTGACCAAAAACACACAGACGCAAAGGGGCTTTGGTCCGTGACCAGAAAGCAATTCCGCCTTGGAAACGGCGCCGGCGCTGAAATGGAAACGGTCCACTTTTCGCCCAAGTATATCTGGATTCTGCACGGAATCTAATCTCAGTACCTTCGTTACTGGGCGGATAAAGCGAGCCAAGATTGACCTGCTGATACCTACGTGATTCAACGACCGCCCTCCGTGAATCCCGGTTCAGTCGATAGTCCTGGAAACGAAGCAAAATTGTAATTAACCACCCGCAGCTGTCGCGTGTAAAGGTTAATTTCGCTCTGCCACGACATTGCGGGATATAGATTTTAGGTACGCACGACGATTAGTTTGCTCGTCGTTCGCAACATTGTGAATGCAAGGATGTATTCGAGCGATGTTGTATTCAAATGTGAAATATACGCGTCGACATTTTGTTCGAGAGAACAACTTGTGTTTCAACGTGCAACTATCCTCGTAATAATGGCTCGCGACGCGTTTCGTTCGAGTAATTGATGAAAAAAGGCAGGTTGAGTTACAACGAGGCACACGCATTCGACGCGTAGACGCTTTGAAAGACGAAGCTTCCGCTCTCGCTGTATACCTGGGATCAGGAATCCATTCCAACCGGGTCTAAACCGAGATGGTCGATGGTTAGCTACCAGAAGCCTCGCACCAATTCCGTGTCGGGTCCCGTAAAATCTCGCATGCCCCGCTTAAAGGGAGAAATTCGGGGCAAAAGGTCCTTCCACGTGCACAAAGAAAGGATTGCGAGGCACGTTATCGTTAGAAAATCCAAAGAAGTTTCCGCAAGAGCTTTCCGAAGCTTAAAAGTCACTTGAAATTCTGCAACGCCCTTATTATACTCGTAATAAAATTCTTTCCTTTGCTCTCGACGTCGACCGACATGCCTCTACTACTCTAAGCCGAGTTTTATAACATTCGTATCCACGGTACACTCCTCACAGACAAAAAAAGACAACGTTACAAAGAATTTCAAAAATCAAATACGAAAACTAAGCGATAACGCTATACATTCGATATTCCTACGCTTCGCGTCTAAAAAAAAAAAAAAAAGACGCGACGAGGATGCGTGGGATTTAAATCCCAAGTGCTTTCAAAAATCCGCGCAATTCACCGCCCCACCGTAGTTCCTGCGATTACCCTTACAATGGAAAGGGTAAAGAGAAAAAAGAACAACCTCGAGGGCGACCGATGGGATACACCCTTCCTGGATATTCTCCGCGGGAATCTCACCGGTAACATGACCGTGGCAATGCCATGTATCTCATATCCCCGCACTTTGGCTAGAAAACGAAAGCAAAGGTGGATGTATATGGGATTTAAATCCAAGGCACTTGCAAAAATCCGCCTGGTTCCCCGCTTCGCCGTGGTGTGCTCCGTCCTTAGACCGGAAAAAGGCAAATCCGTGAAGGAGGAAAAAGAAAAGGGGACGACGCCGAGGGCGACCGATAGGGTGCACCCTGCCCCCTTCGAGGATTCTCTCTCTCTGCGGGAATCTTCCCCGGTAACATGACCGTGGTAATGTGACCGCCGCGCGAAGCCAGACGGGTTGCGGCAGGCAGGCGCTCTGGCTGTCGGCTGCCGGGTGGGCCGCCAGCATAATACGTGGAAAGAGAGAGGGAGCGCGTACATGGCGGAGAGAAAGGCACGGCGCGCTGGCAGGGGGCGGGGCGGGGGGTGTGGTGGAGAGGGGGGAGGGGGAGGGGCTTGAGGGGGGCGGGAGGACGAGCGAACGTAGCG